>JBCAUG010517191.1:0-29712 GCA_038406175.1 Haplosyllis leylae | reverse complement strand
TTAAGCTGCATCTGGGAGTGCCATCTGCACACAGCTTTACATTGGTGCATCTCATCTCCTCCCAGCTGCTACTCAAAGTCTGAGTTGGAACAGCTTCAACTTTTACTTTATAACTGTTGACTACGTGATAAATGATTGTACCCCTTTAACTGAAGTACCATGCTTGTTCCCTATCTGAGCCTAAAAGGCTTCGCTGATTAGAATGTTTACAGTATTACTACTACGTACTACGTAACTTTGGGATTCTAGCCGCTCTCATTATCTCTGACTGTTGTCTGTGACTTTGTTCAACACAAGAAAGAATAGTTATTCGAGTTGGATCAACATGTTTTAATTTGCTGAAAATAATTGACCATGGCAAACTTTATGCGTAGCGGCCACTAATGATTGCATCAGAACTACCCCTTGGATGAAGAAAATACACTGACACTGTGTTACACAAAAATTGCATGGTCATAGATATTTATTCAAATATTTATATTCCTGTCAGAAAGCTATCGTCGGTTATTTTTATGTCGATACATGGCCTGCCACGCGTCCCTTCTCTTTTGCTGTAATTCGTTTATACCGTTTTGGCTGCCGCACACATATCCGTTACAACTTTGGGCCGCGGTCCAAATTGCCCCGGTAAATAATTGATACTTTCTAACGGTTTACTACGAGTCAACGTAGTACTCCAAGCTGCTGACGAAACACGTATAGAAACTCATTAGAATTTTCAGAACATTTAAGGAAAGGCCAATCTTTACTGGCAAATAATGCACGATGCGATAGGGTAATTAAGAAATATTCCAGAATAAATTGAAATATTACACGCTCTTGTGGCCAATTTGAAAAGAAACAATTTTCATCATTAACCAGACCAGATCTCGTCTCTTTCCATTAAGATTAACTTTAGTCTGGTTGAACAGAGAAGAAGTATAATTTTGTTCTGCAAAATGGGAATTTTCAATTTATCCGTATGATGAACTACGTGTAACATTAATGAGTAACACAATGTGTGGCTGGACCTTAGAAGATTCCGGCTGTCTCATAATGGTACCAAAAGATTAAAGCCAAACCGGATCCGGATTAGTACTGGATTAGTAACTCGGGAAAAGAATTACCTCATTGATTGAGTCCCTAGTTTTGTGCACACATTTTGCAGATCCCTTTCGCTCTGCTTCACACTTTTTAGAGCATTAGGTCTCGTGCAATTCACACCTTTCAGAAGATTAAGAGTGGTGTTCTTCTCACTTTATCAGAATATTAGGAGTGGTCCCCTTCACACTTTTTAGAAGATAAGGAGTGGTACCCTGCACACCTTATTAGGAGATTAAGAGTGGTGCCTTCACATCTTTTTAGAATATTAGGAGTGGTCCCTTCACACCTTATCAGAAGATTAGGAGTGGTGCCCTTCACACCTTATTAGAAGATTAGGAGTGGTCCCTTCACACCTTATTAGAAGGTTAGGAGTGGTCCCTGCACATCTTATCAGAAGATTAGGAGTGGTCCCTGCACACCTTATTAGAAGATTAGGAATGGTCCCTTCACATCTTATCAGAAGATTAGGAGTGGTCCCTGCACATCTTATCAGAAGATTAGGAGTGGTCCCTTCACACCTTATTAGAAGATTAGGAGTGGTTCCTTCACATCTGATTAGAAGATTAGGAGTGGTTCCTTCACATATTGTCAGAAGATTAGGGGTGGTGCCCTTCCCACCCTGTTAGAAGATTAGGAGTGGCGCTTTACAACTTTCTGCAAATTTGAAAGTGACTGAAGTACCAAACAGAAATCTTCAACTATTTACTTTTCCACCTTTTCTCGGAAAGTGATTAAATTCGAACTTCCAATTATGTTGTCGCCCTCCGCACCCCCTCCCCCCATCCATCATTTCCAGAGTCATTTACTTAAAATATCCAAACAGCTCAAATATAAGTCCATCAGACGACTTGTTTACGATTTCTTGCGTAAATCCAGCTGGATTATGGGCCGAATTATTGATTTTAGATTAGGCACTTTTTTCTAAAATAGTCCTCATGAAATAGGCTCAATTCTATTGAAAAGGAAACGAGCGGAATCGATCTTATCAAACTCAGGTAATGTAGTAAATAAAAGACATCGCTCGAGTTTTGGCAAAGAAGACGAAGTTAAAAGCATTACTAACTTTTCCTATCAATTGCGTCTTTTCAATGAACAAGTATAGATAGTGGGATTTTTCCTAAATAGAACGGATCTTTCAGTGAATTCAGCGAATTCAGGGAATCAGACAAATCACTGAAGCATGAATTTGTGTCAATTGAAGATTTTCTCTGTTACCAGTGTCCTTGTGGCTCTGAGGTAGAGTGCTAATTTCTTGAATTCAGTAAACACAGCGAATTCAGTGAAAACATTTGGGAAAAACTTGAATGTATCTGTAGATAAATAGGTTGGACCCAACAGAAATGCTTTATTTAAGACACACCTTCTTTGAATGACCGTGTATGTCCACAGCAGCTGAATTATAAGTATTGGATAAACACCTAGACCTTGTTGCTTATTAGCTAATAACAATTAGTAACAAGAAAGTCCTCCTGCGTGAACGCAAGAGGCATACCGCCCGCCGCGTAGCAAGTGCTTACCCTGCTGTCCTATCCCTAGCCTTGGTGGGTACCCCATCCCAGCCTGGGGGTACCCCCATTCCAGCTGGGGGTTACCCCATCCAAGCCAGGTGGTACCCATCCCTGGCTGGGGGGGGCGGGGGGTAAGCCAGGGTACCCCCCCCTGTAGACAGACAGACTCACACCTGTGAAAACATTACCTTCCCGTCGTACTACATATGGGGCGGTAATAAGCAACCAAGGCCGTGGTGTTTACATAATTGAAAACTTTTCCCCCAGTGGCTAAATTTTAACATAAGATAACATTCATCACCCTGACTTACCGTGCATCCGAAAAAGCTAGTAACGATACAGGTTTTCCATATCAATTTATATATTCTGCTGTATCTTCTTCATTTTGTCACATTTTCACTTTAAATAAAAATTAAAAATTTGCAGAATGTACACTGTATTCCATATTTACTTTGAAAATATTCAGTACTACTTTATAGAATTAAATATGGTCCAGAAACTCAAATATACAAATAAAGTAGGTGTCACATCTTGACAGCTTTTTGGACAAAATAAAATCAGGATAGCAGTACATAAAACTTACGACATAAATACTTTATAATTTGATCATAGGTGCACATTTTATTTGCAATCAAAACAACTATATCCATCTCAAAAGAGAAATTAATGTGATTGATATTTAACCAGAAATGGATATGAAAAACCTGTATTGATGTTGTGATCGACTTGCCTTGGTCCGTATATTGCAAATCTGTGACAAAACTTAGAATCTGGGCAAACAACAAAGGATAGGGAATTTGGGATTTAGTGATTTTGGTAATACACAGGCGCCAAATTGAGCCCCCGTCCGGGGGCGCCTCGTATAAAGTTTAAACAGTTTCTGAATACAAGTGAAATCCTAACTTGTTTACGATGGTCAGTTTGTGTGACTACTTGATTTTGCCGCAAAAAGAGTGAAAATTACAGGCATAATGAATACATAATCTCGCGTTTCTTCGTGGAAGACAATTTACAGAAATTTTCCGAAGAGGAGAGGTTTACCAGTGTCGTCCAAGTTCTCAGCAAGGAGATAGTCTATCTGATGGATCGTGTTGTTTGTCAATATAGGCTTCTCGGAGTCTTCTTTGCTGCAATGTTTTCTGCAAATTTTGAGGAAATTAAAGGGCTGTTTACACGTAACGACACCGTCACAGACACCGTTCCCGTCACAATCAAGTTTACATTGTGTTAATAGTGACAGACCATTTGATGGGCAAAATGGGTTCCAGACCCATTCTGCCCGTCAGACGGCCCGTCACCATTGGTACAATTATAGAACTTGACGGTGACGGGAACGGGGTTGGTGACGGTGTCGTTAAGTGTAAACAGACCTTAAAGATTCAGTGGTAGAGTCTAATTGTGTGGTCGGAACCACTTGTGTATCTGTCCGGTCTCACCATGGTTACATAATTGAAATCTTTGACTTCGATTCTCAAAAAAAATCATCTAATTTCATGTTACATATCAGATTCTACACTTGAAGAATGTAGAGAATATTGATCTATTTTGAATTTCTTTGCAATACCATTGAAGTGTCTGGAGTAGTTTGAAAGTCACTGTGATAATACTTTGCCTATTGTTCACTGTCTGAGATCAAATTACCAGTGGGATTATTCGAAACGTCTTTCCATCATAATTTACGGCTAACGGGTTTATTAAAGTTATTGAGGTGTAAATTTTTCGATACTTGTCTTCACTAAAATAACAGAAACCATAGTTTAAAATGTGTTTATACATCAATTGTTCTCATTTTGTACTCAGTAGTGAAATCAAATAATAGTTAGCCTAATGGTTAGCGCTATTGCTGGCGTGGAGGATGAGGTTTTTATCCCAAATGTATGTCCTGACAATTGAGTTTTTCCGTTTTCAAATTGCATGCTGAATTTGCTAAATGTGTTAAATTATTTTGCTACCAGTATTGGTAAATATGTAATACAAGTAGTATTTAGTACTGGTATTTTGAAATTTTGAGCAGAGCTATATATTTCCAAATCAACACAGGTACATAATTCATACCGGTATTTGTTGAAAAACAAAACCCATATTTGTAATAATTTGACAAATTTAACAAACCAAAAAGGGAAAGAATAGATTGAACGCAATTCCGTGCGAGTTTACTGCGGGGATTTGTTGAACATATATTTAAAACAGTCAAAATATGATATCATTTATCTCTTTCAATACTATCATTATTCATTACAAGTTTAGATTGAGTGGTAGTTTCAAATATCAATTTCAATCAGCAATAAAAATGTAATTTCAAATGTTGAAATGACATTTTACCTCAGATTTATGCAAGATAATCAATACAAAACTTAAAATATATATTATGCTGAAATACCACTTTTTTGTGTTGACTCCTTCTACTTTTATTTATTAAACGAACATTTGTTTAAACACGAGTGATGACAATAAGTGAAGGTTGTGTACACACTCGGATACTGTCAGTTCAAAATGGAGATTGGAAGTCACTAGGGATGTAGAGTGTTTTAATTTGATTGCCAGGTGAAGTCGTGTGAATACATGAGTCATTCTACACTGACACATTGCAGTTTTTGGTAAATGTAAAAATCTGCCAGATTCTACCAAGATTTGGCAGATTGATATCAGAACAATGACGTTGCGTCGTTGACCCAATTGGTGGCACGTAAATGACGTCATGACAACATTCTTGTGTAAACAAATTCTAACCAATGACTGAAGATTAAAGTCCTAATTTTCATAAAACTGCCAAGGTGTTAAGTGCTGGACAGGATGTTAAGGGTCACCCGACTCCCGACTCAACCAATAAGGTGACTCTAACGGGCCAATAATAATTTCCATAAATTTAAACTGTACATTTCATTAGGATCTCAGACAGTTAGATCTACCGGTACCGGTACATTAATTCATTATTGATTGCATCTTCAGCAATTTGTATCACATGTGAAGTGCAGCGACACACCCTATTTTGGTTATTCTCACGTACCTCTTCCACACTCAGTGGCATACATATCCGATATTCTTTCATCAACATCTTTTCCTTTATTACACCGTTTAATGTCTATTTCTGTCTCGTAATTACCGGTACTTGATGCACAACACAAATCTCTCCCGTTCCTCCTCTGAAAATATTATCGTTGTAACGTATCCGGAAGTTGAGCACCAAAATCAGCCTCGTTTCAAAACGGAGCAGACGCACCACAACCATGTCGGGAGATGGCAAACTGGAGAAAATGGAAGTGGATTATTCCACTACTGTGGAGCAGAAAATCCCAGAATGTGAGCAGTTAGTAAAGGTAAGTTTGCAGAAGATATATTCTCATGTTTTGTTCTTCTCAGTGCCATAATTTATCGATGAAGTTGTTGCCGGTTTTTTGACAAGTCATAATTCTTTATTATCGTCCCATTCCCAGTTGAATTTTTCAACCCCTGAGCCCCTCAACAACTCCGAACGACTCACATCGGTAAAGATTTTATCAACCACTAACCTTCATAGATCTACTTTGTTAATCTTGCATAGTAACTCTTAACACAATTATTCCACATAATGACATTTGACTTTGGAATTAAGCACAGGAAGGGCAGGCAAACTGGAGATCTGTGTCTAGATTTAGATCTGGATATTTGTGGCGTTCTGGTTGTGAAAAAAAATACAGAAAATTCGCGTCAGATATTGTGTACCATCCAATTGTTCACTTTAGTCTTTAAAGTGTTCTTGTCAAGGAAACGTCCGAGTAGTTCGTGGTTGCTATGAACGACTAGCTCTGGGGAGGAGGAATACATTGCAAAAAAAAAAAAAAAAGAAAAAAAAAAAAAAAGAAAGGTTAAAAAGTCTTGAGATTAGACCAATAATATTTGCTGTACTGTCAGTGAATTGGACGTGTCCGGGTACTGGTAATTTGTCTCTGGACCCATATCTGTGCCAGTAGCGTAAAATGTCAGATTTGAAATAGAGATAGATTGCATTATACCAGTCGAGGGATATGGATCTTCAGTCGAAGCATTAACCATTTCAATTCTTTTTATTTGTTTTGTGCAGTCTGGAAAGTTAACAGAGGCAATAGATGTACTGCTATCCTTGGAGAAACAGACGAGGACGGTAATATTTACCATTTAGCTGTATTATCTCCCTGAAAACGCAATTATCACTTTAGAAAGAAGCATATTGACATCAAAGTGTCACTGGCACCTCAAGACAAGACTAGTGATAATGATTGATCACATTCCTACTATTCTAGGGAGCTGATGCGATATCTACCGGCAGAGTTCTTGTAGCAATCGTCAAGAACTGTTACGAAGCTAAGAAATGGGACCTACTGAACGAAAATATCGTACTTTTAACAAAGAGAAGAGGACAGCTCAAACAAGTAAGGATATATATTAAATGAATAATCACATTGCATTCAAGTCGGGAAAACTAGTCGATCTGAAAATGCTCAAGTTTGGATTTTTGTGGCGTTTTCTTGCAGGCAGTAACTAAAATGGTTCAGGAAGCGTGCACTTACGTGGAGAAAACTCCAAATCTGGAAACAAAACTGAAGCTTATTGACACTCTACGAACTGTGACAGCAGGAAAGGTTAACCTTTATTTGGATTGAAATTTTGAAAAGACCAAGCAAATATTTCTAAGATGTCTGAAATTTGTGAAAAATGAAAAAAAAAAATCAACACCTTGGCATTCAACGTATGTGTTCTGTCTGTTCGAGGTATACTTTGTACTTAACAAGTGTCTAGAGTATTTGAACATTGTTTCAGATCTACGTAGAAATAGAACGTGCAAGACTGACCATGACATTAGCAAAGATCAGAGAAGATCAGGGAAATGTAAATGAGGCAGCCACTGTGCTACAGGAACTGCAGGTAAATTTGGGTAATATTGCTTTGTTAGGGTACTGAAGACAGATCATTGTTACTTTGTAAAGTATCTTTCTGTAAAATGCCAACATTATTTGTCAGGTCGAAACATTTGGTTCAATGGAGAAGAGGGAAAAGGTGGAATTTATCTTAGAACAGATCAGATTGTGTCTGGCGAAGAAAGATTACATCAGAACTCAAATCATCAGTAAAAAAATCAGTACAAAGTTCTTTGAAGAAAAGGATACAGATGTAAGTTTGACCATTTTTAAATCATTTTAGTTCTTGATTTACCCGTTTACACCTGTTCCTTGTGAAAAAAGTGCACGTTGGTATTCACAAGTATGTGACAATTTCGACTAAATTCACATAAACTATTGCAGGAGCTGAAGCTGAAGTTTTATGAGCTCATGATTCAGTTGGATCAACACGAGAGTGAATATCTAAAAATTTGCAAACATTTCAGAGCTATTTATGAAACGAATAGCATACAGGAAGATTCTGAAAAGAAAAAAGAGGTACACTTTTGTAGCCATGAAGGGAATATCTAGTTTTCTTATAAATTGTTGATCAAAAAATCTGTTGAAATACTTGGCTACAGGAAAAAATCGAACTAGATTTGCTTTATTTTGTTTCAGGCTTTGAAGTGTGTGCTCTTGTACCTTATACTGGCTCCATTTGATAACGAACAGTCGGATTTAATACACAGAGTGAAGGAAGATAAATACCTTGAAAACATTCCAAAGTATCAGTAAGTTTTTCGTTTTCACTGGAAAACGTTTACTGCTTTAAAATTTTGTAGGCCAATGATATCAAGTCGTTATTTTTACCGACCACGTACATAATACGAAGCAAAGTAATGTTTTGTGAGCTGTCTGTTTTTCTGTTCATGGGGGAGGGGGGGCACCCCCACCCCGGACAGGGGGCGGGAGGGTAGGTAACTCACACTGCCCTTCCCCAGGCAGGTAGGTAGGTAACCTGCCTCACCCCTCCTCCCTCTGTATCCTGCTTCTCACCCCAGCCAGGTGGGTAGGTGACCTTCCCTACCCCCGTGCCTCTCCCTTGCCGGGGCCTGCCCTGCCCCCTCCCCAAAAAGACCAGACAGAAAGGACCAGTGAGGAAGAAAAGAACAAAAACCCAGCCCTGCCTTCCCCCATCACCAAGCATGATCAGCAAGTCTACAATGATCAGTAAGGATAAACGAATAATAGGGACGGGGGCCTTGGTCGGTATTGCCTCGAAATGTTCATCAGCAGTGTCCGACATGCATAATTACCGCCCGCCCGCCCGCTCGCGAGAAGGACTTTCTTGCCTCTGCAATTAAATCACACAGTTACATGTTGCCACGGCACAGAGAAAACAGGAAATTTGGATGTTAATTTTTCCAGACTGGGAGAAGAGTTAATTTGCCTAAAAGTATTAGAAAACATGTTCACAAGGAATTTACCTTTTGAAATTTAAAGGTTTGAAAACTAAAGAATGTACCACAGTTTTGGTGGGATGTCACACAGTTACAGGTTGCCACGGCACAGAGAAACAGGAAATTTGGATGTTATTTCTTCCAGACAGGGAGAAGGGGGGAGTGTCAAAGCAAATTTGAGTTGGGGGACATCACAGTAATGTACCGGGCTCCATTGCATTTGTGATTGTAAATTAGAGGGGATTATTAGTAGCATGTCTGACATTAGTAGAATAAATGTTATTTCAATGCTAAATAAACACCGGTAAGAAAAGCTTGAGAAAACAGTTAATTTCATCTTGATCGGAATATGGCAACTCAAATTTATTTTGTGCTTCACGTACAGACAAGAACTTGCAACACGATGCCCATAAACTGGTGCAGAATAGTAACGTGAACATTATACAGTCATTGTTTTATTTTGCACTTTAGGAAAATAAATTTAAAGAGGCTATAGTATTATTTTTTTGTAATTGTGCATGTTACGTAGGATCTCGATCCATGGCATTTGAACTCCCATAAATGTGAATCTTTCAGCATTAACATGCAAAAGCACTTAAAAATGACAATTTGATACTTCAGGGAGTTATTAACAAAATTTACCACAAATGAAATCATGAATTGGAAGGAGCTGTGCACTGAATATGAGACTGAGCTGAGGAATGGACCTTCCAACAGCACTGCAGCAACCGTGTTTACATCAAAAACAGACGAAGGCAATAAACGATGGAAAGATCTCAAAGTTCGAGTAGTGGAGCACGTTAGTATTTAAATGTTTTTATGGTAGATTTTTTTTCAGATATCAAGAAATGAAAGTATTTCACTTTGTAGAGTATTTGTTTTACCTGTCCTCAGCCTGATGGACTATGTAGACAAGGGTGAAATAAACATTATAGTTTTTGTGTACGCTAGCATGCAAACAAACACACGCAAAACCCAAAAATGTTTACAGAATATCTACAAGCAAGCAGTGGCGGATTCAGGATTTCCCGGGGGGGGGGGCGCGAACCCCATGGAGGACATAATGTCTATACAAGACTAACCAGGACATGGTCATTCCTTGCAAATTGTTGAGTCCGTGGGGGGGGGGGGGGGCAGAGGTCTGTCACGTTGCATCATGCTGCCTGACCCCCTCCCCCTTTGGTCCCGTTATATCATGGGTTCCATTGGCATGTTGAAGGTTGGCCTTCGACTGAAAGGCTTTCGGGTTAAATCTTTGTTCCTTATTGTAGAACATACGAGTCATGGCCAAATATTACACAAAATTAGAAATGAAACGCATGTCGAAACTATTGGATTTATCAGAATCTGTGAGTATTCGATTCTGGAGCGTGGAAACTTCGATCATTGTTGCCAAATAAAATCTTTCTTAATAGATTAAAATAATAAAACAAAAACGTTTCTTTGTTTAGGAAACGGAGGAATTCCTGTCCAATCTCGTAGTCAACAAGACGGTTACTGCAAAGATCGATCGCCTCGCGGGAATTGTAAACTTCAGGAGGAATCAAGATCCAAATGACATTCTGAATGACTGGTCACACAATGTAAACAAGCTCATGCAAGTTGTAAACAAGTCCACTCATCTTATAACTAAGGAGCAAATGGTGCATAAGCTTCATTGATTTTGTTGTTGGAAATTGACATTGAATAGAACTTTTTTTTTCGCTATGCATCTCGATAGATGTCTGGCTCGGATATAATTTATAGTCCTATTAAATTTCTTTGTAAATGAATACATGTATTATAATAAAGTACTCTTCAATTTCTGCAAAAAGAAAAACTCGTTTTGTATGAACATTTGTCTTTATTTTTCCTCAATGTATTACAAATAGTGAAAAAATATAGTCCTTAACAGCTACTTCTAAGGCAATTTTTCCAGACTTTAAATTTGTGACTCATAAAGCACTCTCGTTGCATGGATGGAACAACTTTTAATCATTTACAAAAAATGCGTGCAATTTTATTTAAATTCCTGAAAAAATGATACTCTGTTGAGGTGAAATTTTGCACAAGGAATTTTTTGTCTTAAGATATTTTGTTACTTTATGGGGGATTTAAATTAATATATATTTCTTTCGAGAGTTAGAATACTTGCATGAAATTTTCTTCTTCGGAACAACCATTAACAAAGAAAAATATTTACATTTCGAGTTGAATAAGAAGAGATTCACATTTTAGACTGCGAGATTCTTTCTATTTTACCAGCATTCAACTCTCCCATACCAACTCTCTTTCATGAGTTGTATACATTCTAGGAATGCTCGACATAATTTCAAATGTGTATAATTGTGAAATGTAAAACGTACAAAGTTTTCACAATCATTAACAGCAGGAGAATGGCATAATTCTGATACCAGAACAACCACAGTCCTTTGCTTCCGTAATGTTCACTCTTACACAATATATGATGTCTTTTTGAAGAATTTTTACCCTAGTGTTAAAAAGTTGGTTACACGCATAAATCTCAAAACGGGACATGGAACACAGAGGATCTTGGCGTAAGGGACTAAACAATCTGTGTGTGTACAATTCCGTGTGTAAATAGCAGTAATTACAGGACATTCCAAATTGAATGTCATTTTTCATTATGTACAATAAATATATTTACATCCTTCTGCAGGTTCCTTCCAAAATAACATTTTTTCACGTTTGCTTTCCATCGTAATAGTGTAATAAAAACCATCCCCAAACCTATACTTTAATTAAATTTACTTAAATCTACAAGATGCATTAATATCACGAACTTTTTGATTGTCCGTCGACTAAGCTACAATATGTGCACATTTAATAAGATAGGGCAGCACATTTACACTGAATTTTGTGCACATCAGAATTATAAAAAGAGCATTTGGTACCGAAAAAATATACATGTATTTAGAATACGGAATGTACAGTGTCATTTAAATATTCACCACGGATGGGTCAGATAGGCACTTACGATCACAGTCTTTATGTGGACTATTGAATGGATATAGGTGAAAACAGGCGCTTCTTTATAGGCTACAGAAACGCCACACATTGTTTCACATTTAATATTCAACGTAGGTGCAGGGTATCTTATTAATGAATTCAATAAAACGGTTCTAATATTGTGAAATAAATGCTAATAACTTATATCCATATTCCATTGTATGGTACTACAGGTACAACTTTCCTAAAACACTAGTTACAAAGTTTAGTTGCAAAATTACCTGATTTTTTACAGAACACATAGATCTCTGATATTCCTCCATTGTGCTCGAAAAAATGAAACGTCATTTTCTTTTACTTCCATGAGTTTAATCGTCAGCACTAAAATCAATACGTCCGACAAGATAATAAAATGTCACTTAAATACATCGTGGCGATTTAAAAATGTAAAGTGTGCAAATATAAGAGTCCAAAAGCCACCTGAAGCAGGTGGATGTGTTACGCGTAAGGCACAAAACATTCGTGAGCACGAAAGAAAATTAATCACTTAGTTTAAATGCAAAAGGATAAAAATCTCTGAATGACCTTAACTTACTCGCTAACAAACTAAAAAATATTAGCGTAACAAGGAGTTCCTTTAGAATGAGACCCTGGCTCTAATGAACATATCTATCATCGAGTAAGCAGAGGGTTCGTTTCATCAAAAACCAAAATTTTGGAAAAACTAATCCATGCCACAGCATGCGTTCTATCCACGAGAATTTTGCTTCTTAAAAATATTTGGGATCTCGTAATAAAGTGAATTCACCATAAACTGGCTATATTTTGAGAAGATTAACATCTCTCTTGTCAACAATTTTTGCGCATGTACAGTTTGCAACTTTTACATGTGGACTCAAATCCACCCTACAGAGAAACCTTATTTGAAATGGCAGCTTTTTTAAAGAGAAATTCTACTAGCTCCACACGATGTGCTCTTATGGTTGAATGAATGCTGCATGACCATAAAAAGTTATCAGCTATTAACAAATTGAGCATACTTTGCAGTGGCGGATCTACATTGGGAGTCGAGGGACGCGCGCCCCCCCCCTCTGGCCCAAATTTTCTTCATTTTCATGCAGTTTTCGGCAAAAATTGGCCAAATAATAGGTTGGCGCACCCCCTCTGGAGTTGGCGCCCCCCCCTCTGGGAAATCCTGGATCCGCCGCTGCAAGTTTGGTAGCAATTATCATTCAACACATTGAATTCATGTTAATATTAGTACATTTTGAAACTGAGACATGGGGACCATACATAAGCATTTGGGACCAATACATCATTCTGAACTGGCATCAGTGAGCAAAATATGGCACAAATTATTTAACACAAAAACAACTTTGCACCTGCTGCCTCACATGACTATGCCAAAATCAAGGTGCGATTTTCTTAAATTAACTACAAAATCTGTACTGGTTTGCCTTTGGTATTGGAATGATCTGTACATTCTGTGCGACTACAGTATCTGAAGTTTTTCGAAAAGGTGTACTATTTACAATCAGTGGTCAATACTTAGCTTCTTTCTTCTTCTGTATTACAATTGTATTTCAAGCAGTTTCAGGGTACTTTCACAAATCTTTATGACACATTTTTGCACATATGTAACAGCAGAGCTATCACCAAGGCAAGACAGCTATAACACATATATCTTATCTACAAGTGATAGTACTGGAAATTCATGTCCTGGGGATCTAATCTCGATGAATGCAGAACTAAAAACGGACGATACGGTGACCAAAGAGATTCCTGGATCTTCCTGCGTTACGATTCAGCGTTGTCTTTCGGACTCCCCTAGCACGCACGCTGGTTTCTATGGCTGCAAGAAATCATCATAACAGGTTAAATGCATCACAGCGCATTAGCCATTTTGCTTGTTTCTTTTATAGATGATCAATTTAACAAAGATGTGCGATTTCATTCAATTTAACAAAGATTTCATTCAAGTTCCGTCACGAAAATTATTGAACAAGCCAAATGAATACTACTGATTCCCGTTGGCAATTACTTTTTAAGTGGGATATTTGTACTTTTAAACGCAATATTTGAAAGAATCTCAATAGAAAAATAGTTCTTAGTCGTTTTGATAAAATGTCCCGTTCAAGCAAGCAGCATTGCATGTTGCATGCAGTCCAACGGGATTTCATCAAGGAAATCAACCTGCTCGGATGATTTGAAACAGGGTACAACAGTCAGGTTAGTATTTAGATCCAAAGAACACCGTGGTCGGACGGGCGAGTATCACAGGTCACGTGTGAAACCCGAAATGTACATTTACAGTGTACAATGATCGGTTATTTTTAAACGTACAAAACAAGACTGAACAGACGTAATACAAACCCGTGTGATACACGTTCTGTAACTACACAAGCAATAGATTAGTACATATCAAGCATACTCAACTTAACACTGAATGAAACAAATCAAATGCCAAAGAGAGGTTAATGTACAACTACTTCCATAACTATGTTATCAGAAGTACCATGCCAAGTCAATACACTGTAACACATTTCCGCCAATTCATATTACGGCACGAAATAAAAGTTTCATTGTTCACAAATAATAGCTTTTGGTTGTCACTCCTGTGGTTGTGTAATTTGAAACAGTTTAACTCAGAACAACAGTAAAAACTTTACAGTACATTGTATCAAATTTGGGTTGTGGATGACGGCGAATTTTTGACGCTGCAAAGACATCTACTTCATGCAATTTAACCGATGTGAAATATGATAAATACTTTTACTGGTCTTTGAAGTCAGTATACCTCCACCGGTGAAAGACTACCCACATGTCGACGGCTTTGAAAATTCGTAAAAAGTTTTGTTTTAAAAGACGTACTTTTTACAGGCTAAAAGTGTCTAAATCAAGAATTTAGTTTTCTACTGAATTTCAAGTATTTACTACCACTTAGTTTTTTAAGTTTTGTTGTCAGGTTACATTGACGCGGCATGGCAATGATTCATTCATAAAGTCTGTAGTTTGGACTGGCATTTCACGAGAAAAGCCATTCACCCAATATGTGAAATTGACATCCTGATTCTTACTTGTAGTAATGAGGTGGGTTTGGGGGCCTTGTACCCGATGTTGGGTACGGCGCACTACTTGGCCTGTACCCTGTAATACTGGCAGGACTCGCTGGATACCCATCCCCTGCACCGTAACCATAACCGTAACCTGCAGGTGTGCCATAGGATGGATCTCCGTTGCCAGGGTAATAATTGTCCCTATTGTAATTACTATGCTGCATCGCATCTGTTTGGTAGGCATTGTTTGGCTGGCCACGAATCCCTCCGTGAATTTTTCTGCGTTCAACGCTGTCATGCAATGGAAAACACAACCGTACAGTCCTGTGTCTCCATGGTGAATTTTTTAGAATGAGGGGACGGGAGGGGGTAGCACAATAACCTAACAGAATCACGAGGAATAAACTGATATTTCTCACTCAGACGTTTGACATACAAAAACTAAAACATATAGAATCACTATCAGAGGTACATCAAATGCATCCTGTGATAGACCTCTACTAACACTTAGTCATGCAGCATACTGTCACCGTTTCCCTGTATATCTGTCGCACAATGCGCCAGAAATAAATCCAGCAGGTTGGTATGCCGCACTTCAAAGGCAAGGCACAATACATTAATATTATGAACTACCTGTCTACTCCTCATGCTGATCAAACATTTTTTCATGTTTTATCACTTACGAACACACATCGAGCCTGTGATAGTTATTGGTCAGTAGCAGATCCAGAATTTTAAGAAACATGAAAAAATACAAAACCAGTGGCGGATCTACATTGGGAGTCAAGGGACGCGCGCCCCCCCTCTGGCCCAAATTTTCTTCATTTTTATGCAGTTTTCGGCAAAAATTGGCCAAATAATAGGTTGGCGCACCCCCCTCTGGAGTTGGCGCCCCCCCCTCTGGGAAATCCTGGATCCGCCGCTGAAAACGTCTTGGGATCCTCTTTTTCTTCTGTGGTTTCATATTAGGAGAAATTGGGGGAGACACGGGATAGCCATTTCTGAATCAGCTACTGAACACAATGATGGTAACAAATGCTCATAGCAGACGTGCTGTAAATGCTAACAACATTATTCATCGTAGGTAACTAAAACTATCTGACCTTCGATTGGTTTATAAGGACAAAATCTGGCAACGTTACACAAGTCCAATTGCGAGGCAACATAAAAACTATGTACAAATTTTGGACTTGCCTTCTTGTCAACCTTGCTTCATTTTAATGTGTAGGTTGCAAACTTAACAGATGTAAATAGTTCTAGAGCTGTGTGAATTGGGTGATGGTTGTACTAAGGAAATACATTCGTAACGGTGCAATGTTGAAATGCTCATCTGTCATGTTTTGAGTTGCTTTTTCACGCAAATGTTCAATGGACAAAGTAAATGAAGCATTATACAAAAAAAATGTGCAGTCATGGCACAGACTGACAGAATGCAAGTAGAAACGAAATCAGTAAAACCAATGGCAACACCAGTGGATTGTCATTGGTAAAACCGAGCGCCAGCGCGTGGTGCAAAGCTCAATGTATATTAACAGTGAGGTTTTGTCACGTTACAAGTTGTTTATGTTGGATGACAAGCAGAAAGTATGTGTTCTCTATCCTCATTAGGATTACGAAGGAAAAACTAAACATCGCACTGAAATAGTTTTTTGAATATATATTCGTACGAACGTTCTAGTACTGGTAAGAAATAATATGACAGATTTGCAAAACATATTGATTTCAAAATAAGAGTTATATTTGTGATTAACATTGCTCAATTATTCGGTAACATCGCACGATAAAGGCCGACTGTCACATTGTGAGTATGCGCTCAACTTCACACAGGCCCGGATCACTGAAATGGGTAACACGGCAACATGCCATAAAGCCTCAAAAGGACCCCGTACAGGACATGAGCAGGACGTACTCAGCCGACACCCCCCCCCCCTTCCTCCCAGTGAACAGAATCACAGACACCGGTGAAAACATTACCTTCCTTCGTTCTACCGCACGTGGTCGATAAACATGACAACCCATGCATATTTCCCAAAAGTGAAACGTCCTTGGGTATCTCTCCCACTAATAAGAGACTTTTTTCAATTTATTTTGATAGCCAAATCGCAACCGAAGTGAACATGAAATCTGAATCGTCCTGGAATATGTCGTCCCCCTTCAAATCCAATCGTGAGTTTTATCCTTCCCCTTGAAATGACGTATTTTCAAATACGCAATTAGCCAAATTTCAAAGCCACACCTTAAAGCTATGAAAATTACGGACTAATGATTGAACTATTTACTTCACTTCACTGTTAGAAGCAAGCCAACCCTGATTAAAATGTGCTCCCATGTCTGAATGCGGCACGGCACTGAATACTAAATATAATTGTTGTGATAGATTGGTTAGAATATGTGAGAAACCCATACTATAACGTCAGTGAACGGCTGAGCGATACTTTACCTGGCGCCCCCTGGTAACAGATGCTAGGCGTAGCTATCTCGCATATGGTACGGGTATCTTCGTCTGTTAGCAAACAGTAAACATGTCTTACATAACGATATCATTATAATTTACACTTTTCCCAAACTTAAATTTTATATTGAAGGTAACTGCATTCAATGTTAAAAGACACCTACACTAAGGAAAGTGTTTTTTACACATTGTGTATGTATGTGAGCTTTGCCTCAATGTACCATTTAAAATCAAAAGAAGTTCGAACTCTTATTGCAGTGAACCTCGTTTTTAAGCACAAAGGCCGTGAAAGACATGTTGCGAAAAAAATCTTTCTTTCAGAAATAAACAAAATCCTTTCCAGGCAAGTCACATATGCAAAAGTCGTGGATAAAGAGATGTTGAAGGTTGTATCAATGGCACAACATAATGACTGGAGAGAAAAGTAATGAATTAACACCTACAGTTCTTCGTCACCCTTTTGAATAAAACGAGAACCACCGAGACACCAATAGCACGATTAGAAGAGGATTTGTTAGGGCAGTTCTGGGAAATAGTTCACGCTATTGACATAGATTTGGTAAACCATGCATGTTCAGTCGGTAACATCAGAACTTACACTATTTTTCCGGGTAAGAATGGGTATTTTCGATTTTTATCAAAACTTTATGATATTTTCCAAGCACTCTAAACTAATGCATGCTAGTTTGAAACAATAACGGCCAAAGAACAAAGACTTTCTGCTTGTCAAAGTTTTAAGCACATTTAGCTTAAAGATTAATATCGAGCCCTAGCAGTCAGCACTCATAACCTCTAAGTGTCTCTCTCAATCTCAATTAATACATACGCTAAGGGTCTATATTTCCTCCGTCTACAATTAACATTTACAAAATAATAACTGTGACCAGCAGCCTCTACAATTAAGATTTCTCAAGTACTTTGGTGCGCAGTGTAGGAAAGAGTATTCATAGTTTTAGATGCCAATATTTTCTAAACATGGCGTAGGCACAAAACACACAAACAGAAAACAAAACCGCCTGATTCAATCATGTTTCGTTTGGAAAATTATATGTGGATAAACTTGCAATGATTTCGCTTTTTCAAAACAGACCCAACGCTTTCATCACAGAAAAGTGCACAACTTTGCTGCGATGTGAATCGGCTTCAGCCCTCAACTCACATGACTGAATCTGGTCATTTTGTGAGCAGTGTTCGTCCTAACCCAGTAATAAACTAAATATTACATAACATGGAATTCTAAACAAATCTAAGCGAGGACAGAAATGTCAGTCTCAAAGAGATATTCTGCGTTTGATGGGCATCATCTTCACAAAATTTTACGTTTGTGTACGAGAGAATAGGGTTTGCTGAAAAGAATTCTTCCGTAAGAGGTTTTGACTGAAGTAACTAAAGATTAAAAAGTAAAACAGAGAAGTATTTAGGATTAAGTGACATAAAAATTATTATATGATTATTGTTGGTATAAACGTACTGTTGACATATATTTAACAAGAATGCTAAGTAGCATTGTGCCGCACCGCATCTGAGTTTGAACTTAATATCATTTTTCAGCTCAATATATATGTAACTATATAGATGGTCAGCTAGCCAGCTAGATACATAGCTGGATAGCTCACTAAAGATAGATATCTTGACAGTCAAATGGATAGTTATCTAGAATCTCCTAAAATGCATTTTAAAATGTTTTAAAATTTAAGTTGTTCCGCTCCTGGGCGGCGTGACTAAAAACCAGTGAATGAATTAAAATCGAAATATCAAAGTTGTTCAGAATGGTGTGAAACATATTCTTGTTTCAGAATTTTTGAGATGGGATGAAATTTTGTGTGTGAGTTAACACACAAGAGTTAACACCCAAGCAAGCAACCATACATACAAGACAGTGACCAAATAAGTCACTCCGCTCGTGAGACGGCGCGACTAAAACCTAGTGAATGAATTAAATGCAGAAAACCTTAACCAAGAATTGGAGTTGACGGCGAACAGTAATTGATGCCATAGAAACAAAACTGAAATCACTTACTCTTCTAATGGAATATTGTCCCCAGGATACGAGCCAGCGTAGGCATCAAAGTTTCTGAAAATTTAAAATAAAAATAAGAAATAATTACCAACCAACCAACTCAATGCAAAACCTTCATCCATATAAGCGGCAAGTGAGAAACAATATCATCAACCTCAGATCTTTGCGCATTTGTGCCTGCGGTGGTCTCTTCATGAACCTTCAAAATCCTTTCTCAATTTCAAAGTGCTTCCCATCCCAAAAAAGTAAAGTCTTTAAAACGGGAAAGATGTGTAAAAACTCACCGGTAATATGCTAAATAGAATGAGCAGGGGTAGGATTTTTTGGAATTTTGGAATGTTTGTGCACATGACGGGTTGCAATTTAAACTTTGGAAAACGTGAAGCAACATGAAGGATACCTGCAACCTTAGTTGACAATACCGTTGTAACCCTTTACCACCTTACGTACCTTTTTACAACAGCAAAAAGAACAGCTGTACAAATATTTTTAAAATGAACATGTATTCAAATACGCAAATCAATGTAGATAAACCGATTTGATCAAAAATTTCACCTTACATCTGAAATTATTTTTTTAATTACGAAGCATTTTCTTCCAAGAAGCAGTCCAGTTTCAGATAAGTTGAATGACTTGGAAGTTGTCAATTCTAATGTAAATTTTCAGCAGTTTTCTTTTGTTGAGTATTAGGGAAAAAAATGTACTATTTCAGTACAGGCTGGAGATTTATGGGTACATTTACACCGAGTGAAAGTGAAAGTTTTCCTCGACTATTGCAGCCTCTCAACAGGAACCGCACATTAAGAAACGCCATCGTGTTCTTGTTCACTCAGTGTACATGCACCCGAAGACAGACATTCCTACTATTTTCACCAAAACAAAAAAAAACTGACTACCAAGTCTCCCAATTATCTAAACTTGGTGAAAACCATTCGGTATTTTACTTCATAACATTTGCACCAAGCTGACAGCATTAATTCTAAACGAGTACAAATGTCGTTAGCATTTGTAAATTGCCATGGCAGTCAATCATAGTGATACTTTGAAGAATCTGTAGCACTGGAAATCGTATTCTAAAGCGAATCTAATCATGAATTAACGAACATTAAAATGATTTTTATCATGAGGATAGCATAAAGCCAAGTGTTGGAGGTTTTTGTACGCGGGAGATTTGACGAAGACGTCCTCTATCCTTACAAAGTAATACAATTAGTTATAGAACAAAAAAAACAGGCGTTCGTAAACAATATCAGTAAAAAATTTCTGAGCAACCGGGGAAAAAAGGTTTTTAGCCCCTAGTGGCAATTAGTCTTCCGCGAAAGTTAAACTTTTGTCACGCAGGGTGGGCCATCAAAAGATAACATGAGATAAACAAGTTCGATTAGAAAGAGCTTATTTCTATGCACCGAAGTCACTGGAAATAATGTTTTAAAGTTTGATTACAAAGAGCGATTTTTATTCGTTTTGGATGAGATTTAAATCGCTTGCAAGGGATTCCTTCGCAGAAGACTTCTTACCCCTTGGAAGGTGGTGGCATTCCAGCTTCTTTATTGTCAGAACTGATCATATGGGTAAATACTACACTGAAGTAATCTCTCACTCGTGATTTCAACACGTATCAATACGTTATTTAATTCTGAAATGGGAATTTTTGCTGAAGCCCACTGGGGAGATATTACTTCGCCTATTACGAAATATTCATTAACTCGTTAGTACTAACGAAAGCAAAAGATAGAGTCTCTGTAGATACCACAGCCCATATGAGTGACGAGTGAAGAGAGTTGAGACAGCGGCACTGCTGTGACCCGCTGCAGTCAGCGCAGGGGAAGACGCTGCTGTGTTAACAGTGAGGTCTGCTGTTCAGCAAGCCACCAATCTAAGCTGAAATAAAATCCATTCAAGTCTGGAAAACAAGTCAAATAAAAAATGACGACTCCATGAAGATCAATAAAAAATCTTTCCATTCGATTGCACGGAAACCTGACAAAATACAATATAAGAAGAAAAAAAACATTTGGCTGATTTCCTGAAAACTTCCTATGGCTATATTAATGAGTCCTATGCTGCCCATTTCAAAACTTCAGAAAACTGAAGGAATAAAATGTCAACAGCCCACATCCTGCATTTGTATTAACTACGTACATTTTCATGGAACACGCCTTAGAAAAAAGACCTTTAGATCTTGCATCATTCAGAAACAAGTATCTCACAAAGACTACATCCGAGACCAGAGTCAACCTGTTTTGATGAGGTGGAGGCAGAAATTATTTACATATTCCCGAAAAGAGAATGTATCAGTGCATTTGGAATTCCAAATACACTATACCAGAATAACCCAAAATCAAAGAAATTGCCCTTATATTTTAGATAATCACTTTAATTGAGCTTACCGTTATTACTAGCTTTTTGTAAACATGTTTCTCTCCAGGGCTGTGATACAAACAAAAGGCTTTGCATTATTTTCCTCACAGATTACTTTACTTTCGTGTACACCAGTGATTTAGTTTCTATTTCGATTTAAGATACCAAGCTACTAATTTTGTAACCCTTAATTAATATAGAGGAGAGCAGCCAACTTCTATTTTACTTTGACAAGAGTACATGTATGTTTGATTTTAATCTTCGCTTCAATTGTAGAAGTAAGTATTTCAAAACAGGTTGACTCTTTGTACACATCTCCGAATCTGCTTGATTTGGATTTTCGTGTTCTTCGTGTGAGCCATGTTTATTGCGGCAAAGGAATAAAATCGGAGTAAACAGCATTAACAAAGAAGAATATTATGTCGTCGAGTAGCCCATTTACATTACAAGTCAGTGGCGCCCACAGTTATTAGATACACAGGCACATAACTACTCTATTTAGAGAAGCACTGTGTGCATTAGTTCAGGTAAGCGTGTGCCTATTGGACAAGACATCTTCTTACCTATAACATGTGAGAATGGGCATTGGTTCCTTTGACATTACACTATCGTGCCCACGAGATTGAAATATCCTGTTTTGGTTGGGGGCACCACTGGAAATAAATATGGATGATTTACAACTGATGGCTGACGAACAAAGGTTTGAACAAATTTTAGAATTCTAGTTAACGAAACACAAAGACATCAACAAAGTGTTGCAAGTGATCCTTCAGGCTAAATTGCGTATCCATATGCCAAAAGAAAAAAGTATTTATTTTGGCTTCCGTCTCGTAAACAGTTCAGCATCAACTAGTAATTATCCATAATATGTAAATGGGCTTTAGTACTGAAAACATTAGTAAGTAATAAAGGAATATGTAGCAAACGAATTCTGATTTCATTTCAAGAAGATTATATCGAAATGTAAGAAAACATCTAAAAGTGACACTGCCATAATAGTTCAATTATATCTTTATCACGCAGTAAAATTTATCACTGTTGGCCTTCATTGCTGATATTTCTTATGCTGCTAGACTACAACAGTAAATAATAACGAAATTTGTGAAAACTTACGGATCATCGAAACTTTTATTATCTGCTGGCTCATAGTCGTCTGTCTTTCTGTACTCTGATACCAGCACCAAGGCAACTATCAAACATGTAATTTGTGTAATAAGGCACCAACCCATGGAAAACCAAAAGGCATTCTGAAAATAACATTGAAGTTATTGAAATGATCTGCTCTGAAACGCGAGTTCAAATTTTGTTGCGACAATACCAAAGATTGAGACACAAATGAAATGAATTTACCCATGGATTTAGGAATGATTCACAACCAGCAGTTATGGCTACATCGAGGGAATTGTAGAGGGATCCACATTTCCCTATCTTATGTTGTAACTACAAAAAGTATACATAAAATGCTGACTTGAATTTTTTGGAAGATTGTTATTGTCATACACAATTACAAACATCAAATAAACGCGAACTTTGACTTACATTGTGGCTAATTTCATTCACATAATTCTTTGCGTTGCTGTACAAAGAATCCGCCAGGCCATGAATATACTGAAATACATCAAGCGTTATCTCATCATGCTCAGATGAAACATGCAAAATTTGGTACATTAAAAATAATAAACCTGAAAGTAATATTATCGTAATGCGAATTGAATTAACCTCTGATCCAAAAGTAACACTGTCGACTGCAACACTTACTGTCGGTTGCAAATTTCATCACAAATATTGCAATTGTGTGATTATAGAGAAAACAAAACACTTACTGTCGCTATAATATGATCCGCCTGATTATTAATTTCACCTTCCAGCTGATTCATGCTTGAAATTAGGGCATTAACACCCGCTGTAAAACTCTGAAGAATAAAATAGCAAGCAAAACTATTAAGAGGTTTCCTCATTTTCCCACTGGAAATTCCCAGACTTCTCCAGTATTTCTGCTATTTTTCCCGGCTTTCCCAAAACCCGAAACACATAATTTTAATCTCTTCAAATTAACATACTAATTAAAATTAAAAGCTGTATGGAAGTAACTGAAATATTACTATTTACCCAACATTTACTGACGTTTAACACATCTCTTCTCAACATGGAATTAATTTTTAACATTTCTGTACATACTGACGCTACTGTTTTTGTACTTGCTATGTTAGATAATTATTTTATCTTCTGATATAATTTTCCTGACAGACCAGAAAATTTCCGAGAATTTTTTTTTAGAATACCCTGACTGGGAAAACCTCTCTATTTTTCCAGGTTTATCAGTACTAGTGGGAACCCTGCATTTACCTCAAATATAACTCCTGCAAGGATTACTAACAGCGCATTTCACTCAAACCCACGCTGTATAATCTTTTATGTTGCGTCCAGGAAAGACACCTTTCAGGTGCACAGTATTGAATAAATATACTCACGGCCGACTCATGGTTGCCTTCAATCTCACTTTGTAGTGTCTGAATCGAGGCTTTCAATTTTGGCTGAAAATAATTTAAGTGATGTATGTAGTTCTAAAATGTTTTCAGACTGAATGTTTTCAATAAAATTGTTGCATGGCTGTCTCAGCCGAGTATAACTGTCCGGTATTTACCATTGTTTGTTCCAGTTGAGCTACTAATGTGGTGTCCAAGTTACGCAAATCCGTTGCCTGAGAACGCAAGTTGCTGCTGAAATCAGTGGCAGCTGTATCCTGCAAACAGAATCGAGCATGTACTTTTCAAACATGGATGATTCTGCTAAAATTAATACCTGCATGGAATACGGGTTACGACTAGTCTTATTCTAGAAATAATGACACGGGATACGCCATTATATTAATTAATTTATAAACAACACTGTGATCAATTATCTAAGTGCTGAATTTATCACACCTGATTTGCTAATGTTTCCAGCGACGTGGCTAGAGAGCTGAGTCGAGGCTCAACTGGGTTCTTTCCCAATTGCGTGTAATAAGAATAAAAGTCTATAGCGTCCAACTGTGCGTTCGCCAATTCCATCAATTTTGATTCTGCGTCAGAATCTAGTATATCAATACTTCCAATGTGTATGCTGATGTCCTTGATCTTCACAAGTTCTTTCTCCACGTCATATTTCTATTGTTTGAAATAAAATGTTCATCAGAGCAGTTTTCAGAGTAAAAATTCTTCATTTTGTATGGTTTGACACACAAACAATTGCACACGTTGATAAACATTATGAATAGTGTGAACTCACATTAAGATCCAACACTTCCGTCAAATTTACAATCTGATCTACACTGAATGCTTGATACAATGGACCATTATCTTTGCACTGTCTACAAAGGTGAAAAAAAGATACATTGCAAAACGTTAAAAACATTATGTTTTAGACGAAGACCAACACGGGACTGGTGACAAGGCCTGTGTATCATGCCTCGAATTCTGTTCATATTTTCTTTAATTTCACGAGTTAAAGCCTCAAAACTTACTTCAAAATACTGGCCAAATTAACTTTGTAGTCTATACTTGTTCTTTCGTCCAAAAATGTCTGTAATATTGTATTCATTGACTGCAAAATACAGAAGACATAAATGAATGGTGATACTTCAAATCAGCCTTTATATTTGTGAAATACTTCAGTGACTAAATTTGCACTTACATCAAGCGCGGGTGATGTTTCGATATGAATGAGATTTCTGCAAAGTTCAGAGTACATTGGTCCCCCGACCACGAACAATACTACCAAGATTATCATCATCAGCCAGAAAAACAAAAATGTAAACACGACACCACTGAAAAATAAAAAAAGAGCAATTTCTTTTGTTTCTGCGTACAAAATTATTTTAATGAAATATCTTTTTTCTTTTAATATGAGTAAATCTTGAGTAAGATCAGAGTACTCACGCCATGAACAAATTTGCACCAACCCCTCTGTTACATGTGCTGGACCCATCTTCATACGGTGGTTCCCCAGTACAGCCGAACAACAATCCAAAATAGTAAAACACAACTATCAGCAGAAACATGCATCCAATAGCTATTCCAGCATACCATCTGCAGAAAGGAAAGGTTCTTCCGCTTACACAGACCCTTATAGTTCATGGATTTGGTAAATCATAAATATTTATATTTACTGTACTGTACCTGTATGTGCCATATTCTTCAATCTCATCGTCGTATTTGTTTATTTCTTTGTGGGTAAAGTTCAGATTAAAATCCTGCAAAAAGTCTTACTTTTATTCTATACACCTTGTTTCGTCAAGACAATCAGTTCCAATATTTTTAGTTCTATCACCAAACATTTAACTTTCCAGGAAGCATAAAAAACTGTCCGTAAAATACTTACGTCATGTAATTTAGTTTCGAACGAGTCAAGCGTTGTTGACACAACGTCGTTTACAACCTCAACTTCAGCCATAACATCTAAAATGTTTTGAAAGTAATGAAGCAATCTTATCAGTACATTAATATTTCAGGTACTTATGATTTCTGCGCAGCAATCTAACCCCAAAGATAAAACCAATTCAACTACACCTGTACATGTTGGTTTCCGCTAAATAGATATCTAGTGCGTGTTATAGTAATAATAAAAGTAACACTGTTGTAAATTTGTTTGTTACAAATAAATCTGGATTCTGTTTTTTAGAATCCTTTCTTACTTTATCTTTTTTTGTTTTAATCGATGAAGTATCGTTATGTTTACAACAGCGTAGCATACAAGAGACATTTATCTGATCTAAATTGAAAAGCTTTCATTTATGCAAAACCAAGGAATAACAGCACAACGTGTCACATTTAATTACACGCGGTAAGCAAATTCACACTCAAAAGAACAAAAACATCAACATAATATATATACGATATTGTGAACCCTTTCTTGCAGTCGGTTTAATCGTTCTGAAATCACGAAAACATGCATCTTGCCCATAAACTACATAACTTCTATTCACTGAATTCTCTCACTTCACGTTCAAAACAGATATTAGCTGTCTCCTGACAAGAAGATTTAAACAGAAACTTGACAGGGCACTTCTAGAAGTTTTCAAGTAAATAATAGGACAAGTACCAAAGATTGTTGCAATTTCAGGGTTGCCACGCTCCAATCAAGATAAAATTCCATCTGTTTTCCCTGTGATTTCCCTCTGTTCTCGACCTTTTCCCTGTGTTTATTTAATATTTAAATAACATAAATGCCGCTACCTCTACAGTGATCCCCTTTAACTAAACTTACAAATGCAACACAGCAATAACCTCACTCCATTTCTGTAATGTCCCAATTCAAAAGTCAAAATATCTTAGCAACATCCCACCACTACCGTGGTACATCCTTTAATTTTTAAAAAGTCAAAAAAATTTCCTGTGTTGGACATAAATTCCCTGTGAAAAAACATGTTTTCAATATTTTGGCAAATTCCCTGTGTTTTCCCTGTCTGGAAAAATGAACATCTAAATTCCCTGTTTTCTCTGTTCTTCCTGTACCGTAGCAACCCTGCATTTGTCTTATCCAACTCGCCGCAATAATGGAGCCCCTCACAATTGTTTTTCAAAAATATTGTGCACAGAAGCCCGTATCAAAATCATTTTCAAGACCTGAATTATATGAGGTCACAATAAGGGTCTCTTCATCGCCAAAATGAGTGGTACAGTATTCCACCTAGACATTTCTTGGCAATGTACGCTTTCGCTAAAAAGTTCAGCGTTAATGTATCCTAAATTGCAAAAATTTCCAAACGAAAAACAAACCGACACAATAAAATATTATTTACATCTGCACAGGTGATATTCACAGGTTGTGTGGGGTGATCAACCTTCCTGCTCGGAAGTTTTATTTCAGTTGCATGCATAGGCATGCTCCACACTTTACACTGAAATGATACAGAGCGGTGCAATGTATCTCCAAATCACAACACTTGAATACAATAAAAGAGTTCTGAACTAATGTCTGAAAGTTTTCTCAAGCATAGTAAGTCTATTTGTGAAAATATTCGTCCCGCCTCTCCAGTTACTTACCAATAACCACTGACTGAACCGAATCTAAAATTTTCCCAATTTTGCACGTTGTAATATATAAAGCACGCACAGTTGTGTAACACAGCACATTAATGATGGAAAGTCCATGCCTGATAAACGGCGGATTTATTACGTCGCCAGGTAATTTATCCCAAAATAACATTGTCGTCATTGAATTTAATTGAAACAAAACAGTATGACAAGGATTTTCCACAGAAACATGACAGGAACAATAAGCAGTGTCAATGTACATCATTAATAATAATGCTTAAAGAAATTTAAACTGAGAATAACTTGGTTATTACAGTGAACGTAGCTATGGCGAACCGCCACTCCATGAAACTGTGCTAGTTAGTCGGAAAAAAATTAATTTGCACTTTAGAACACATTACAAACTGCTGATGACTAAGTATGATGAAAACAGGTTAATGATAAAAAAGTGTCCAGCAGAAAATATATGTTGATTCTGAACCAATAAGTTACATTAATAGTCATTGAAAGTTTATGAAAAAATTCACATTTTGAATCATTGCGGGATGACAGTACTGCGCATCCAGCAGAAGTGAAGAGTACACACTTTAGCCACAAGTCGTAAGTTACACATAAACAGAGAGAAGTATCTCTAAATTGATTCAAAAAATTAAAGAAAAAAAACCCTTACCACTGAGAACCTCATCGGTTTTCTGCGCAACTTCGTTCGAAACTTTTTCATATTCATTCACGCCCTAACACAATGAGAAAAATTAGTGATCAACTAACTTGTCAAACAAATCTTCCAGTCAGTAGTCGAGAAAGGTCTCCTTTAGGCCCCGTTTACACCTAGCGTTTGCGACACCGCTGCGAGATCGCTTTCAAATCAAATGTATGAATTCTGTCCTGTATTGTTACACCAAGTGTCAGTGACTGTCACTTGGAAATCACTTTTCAACCCATTCGGAGAGATGTCGCAGTGACGTCGCAGATGCGTCGCTGTCGTTAGATGTAAATGGGCTCTTAGTTACGTTTACATGACGTACCTTAATACAAATGTTTCCACATTACAAAAAAATATATTCTGATCAACACAAACAAGAAAAGCAGTTTACTGATCGAAAAACATCAGCAACAAGCTGTCATGGATGTAAAGAAAAATTACCCTCTGGATTACTTCCTGTAGAGACGGGTCGCTACTTAATAAATTTTGTATATTGTTCATCTGGAGGGAAACATCATACATCTGAAATGATAATCAACGTGATCTTAAATGATCATCAGATTATTACATGTGCAAAATAAACAAAATAAAACTTGTTATTTGTAGTAATTCTAATCAAGCGTAAAGGAGAGCTATGTGGTATTCAGAAGATGCGGACTTACTGTGTTAAAATCTGGCTTAATGGATGTACTGTCGACATTAGATTGAACTCTATTACAATCTGTTGTCAACGCTGCGGGACAGTTGTTCAATGTGCTGGAAATCTGATTCTTCAAAGAAGTGAGCTGGTTGTTGAGAGAATCTGCAGTGTTTTTCAACTGCTGTGTGTAATCCTGAATTTCTACCATACTTTTGTTCATTTCCTGCACATCTGAAAACCAAATTGTTCAATTGTCTCAGGACGACTTCTAAAAAAATACCCCTGTGATGGGCTGAGGTGGTTTAAGTTAAAAAGATGTCAAATTGTCAAAAAGACGTCAAATGTCAAAAAAATCAAACACCTGGACTATGGAGGAGGTTCACAAAAAATTGACATAATGAGGGTCACACATATTGACATCAATTTTGATGTCACATATGATGGTGACCAAAAACACTTGAAATGTCCATAGAAAGTATTCTTGACCAATTTTGATGACCTTGATATGTGATGTCAAAATTCTCGAAAAAATACCCTGTTTTTGCCCCAGTAAATTTTTTCTCATTTTGACATTACATACCCTTAGAGAAATATTAGATTGATCACTCATATCAATTTTGACCTCCCAACC
>JBCAUG010517080.1:0-15040 GCA_038406175.1 Haplosyllis leylae | reverse complement strand
TGGCTGGGGGAACCCCACCCAGTTTGGGTACCCCCCTGGTTTGGGTACCCCCCCCCCCCCCCAGATAGGACCACAGAGCGAGCACTTGCTACGCGGCGGCGGTATGCCTCTTGCGTTCACGCAGCAGGACTTTCTTGTTCTTCACGTACTTATCCAAAAACTACTTGAAGCTAACCTTCCCCAGACTCATTCCTAATAATCTAGTATGATATTAGTAGTTTTGCCTGTGAAACAATGAAATCTAGGTTCAATATTCGAAATTTCACAATCGAATAGTTGGATTTATTGCAACATCTGAATTATATTACATTGCCGTAAGATCTCGAAATAACTTGGTTGAATGGGTGGATTCATTTACAGTTGGGCGGAGAAAAACTTCGGCACAGATCATCTTATAATTTGTCATATTCAACTCATTTACTTTCCAATTATGGGAAATAGTCAAAACAAAAAAAGCCTATCAGCTTAGTTAACCTTTCAGACTGACAATTGGAAAAAATAAAATGAGATTACTTGAATCGAAGGGCGGGTACAAGTCGAAATAAATCAATGAGAAATCAATTGATCTTCTTTCAAGACAACTCTTGGTTGTGACAAGCAATATATTTGAACAGATACAAAATGAAAAATGCGTCAGTTTTAACCAAGAGAGCGCATTTATATGTTGGGAAAACCCTTGCTTTACAAGTACTGTCCAAGATTTCGGTATCAAATCTGAACTGTAAAATAAACTTCAATTCTTCCCACAGCCAATCTGTCATTTTGCACAACTGTCATTTTCACAGCTGTGCTACTGTACATAAAAACAGGAGGATGCAAAAAACTACCTGATTTCACCATTAGCAGTAACATTGATAGTGTAAAAGAAAAAATTCTTGGTGATATAAACACCAATCTTTAACAACACCAATCTTTTGTCATGCAACATTCAAAATGTACTATATTAGTACATGTACGATTTTTGTCGTTTGAACATCGTTGTGCCAAGAGTTCCCAGATTTTTTTTCAAATCATCATTATTCTGACAAAAGACACAGGAATTTTTGGAGCTGTCAACTGTTTTGAAGACATTGGGATTCGAATATTTTAAAATTAAAATGAAAGTATTTACACAAACGAAGAAGACATCTACAAAACCAGTAAGTTACATTTCATGCGAATGGAGCCTGCAATATGTCATAATTACAAAGGAAAACTCAGTCAGCTTTATAATTAACCAATAATTACAGACAAGATTACAAACTACATTGAATTACATCCATTAGACAACTGAGGGGAAACTCTTCTGCTCGTAAAAGCTTTCAACACGTAACTATCCAAGCAGAATCATTAGCTAATAGTGACAGAAATTAGATTATATGAATCATAAATTAATTGCGAGGTATTCTCCTACTGATAATTGCTGAAGAGATAATGTTGTTTAGTTCGCAATTCCTCGGGGAGTTTGTAACAAGTGTCTCTTTGTGAACTGAAGTGAAGCTGTGCTGTCAGAACTGATGTGTGATGTCTCAAGTGATGCTTAGTGCTACCAATTAACATCTTCTAGTGTTTCCAGGCTTCGAGCCGACATCTTTTAAAGGCAATTCTCGTTATTTGCATTGTGATACACAATCCTGCAGACTATCAGAGAAATTCATCTGTCTGAATAGTCGTTGACAGTGTAGATGTGAACTTTATGTAACAGCTTAAGCGAGATTGACGGGGAAAGATTTTATGTACTTCGTGCCATTTGACCTTTTGAACATTTACCGTTGTAAAGAAAGGAAATACACGAAAGGCAATCCAATTGTTAAAAACAATACTAAAATCAACCGTGCGGCAAAGCTTTTTTTGATTGCGCAAAAATGGGGAGACATTTTAACTTAACAATATAGCACCGTGCTTTCCTTGTTGCAGTGTGAATTTTACAAGCTGAATAATATTATTTAAATACGATAGATATAAAATTAAACATTTTATCACTTCTTTTTTTTTATTCATTAATATCAAGCATTCACTGCCTCAACTCACGGAAGATTGTGCTCAAGATGACTTGCAAAAAGTCGTAAAATGTGCTTAGTTTTAAGTGGAAAATTAATTCACAATTAATAATGAAATTGAAAATGCCTGTCTTTATTATAATCGCCAGTACAATCGTGCAGACCCTTTGTTCCAAACTCTCATCAATTCGCGTAAACGGAGCTCAAAACAAAATTTTGAAGCAAGTTGTTCCCCGTTCTTAAATTTTGGGAAACGGCTATGTCAGATTATTGTATGAACTGATTTATATCCATTAAGGCATATGTAATCGTGTTAGAGATTAAACGACTCAATCCCATGTGGAGTTTTTAATTCATGATTTTGCCAAAGACAAATTGATGTGGGGAAATGAACCGTGTTTATCATTAAAACCCCCATTACGGTTGTAATTAGGCAGCAAGTACAGAGAAAATTAACAAAGCATTGCATCACATCCATTAAACAATCAGGAGGAACTGTTAGAAGTCCCATCCTTCATAAAAGCTTTCACCACCTATTTGTCTCAGCAAAATAGGCTAAATTAATTGTATGTTCCGTAAATGATAATTTCAACGACGAGGCAAATTAGGCCTGTCGTACTGGCAAAGAGAAAGAAAGATTTCCGCAGAACACCAATTGAAGTATTCTTTTCAGGTGTTACAGATTTTACATATTGGACATACAATTTGTCTGAATCCGCATGCATGTCTTACAATTATCAAGGAGTGAAGAATTTCACTTTGGTGGCTTAGGAAATTCCTGCTCTATACAGATGACCTGTTTTGGCAAGCGGCAGGACCCTTTTGCTCAACGGCCAAACTCGAAACGGCCACCCAGTTGACCGAGCAACATCTACAGACCCAATATTATCGGGAATCAGGAATTCACATCATGGCCTAATGGCGCGTTCACACTGCACGGAACCGGGGCAGGGACAGGGACCTGGTAAAAATGGGTTTGTATAGATTATGCAGAACTGTTCATATTGCACTGAGACAGGGACAGGAACCTGATCCATTGTCTCCTATTGTGCTGGTCCCATTCCCTGTCCCTGTCCCGGTTCCGTGCAGTGCAGTGTGAATGAGCCATTACAAATCATTTGAGAGGTTGCAGGACCGTTTTTACCGCCCGCGTACGAAGTAAGGTAATGTATTCACTTTGTCAGTTCACCGGAGGGGGGAGGTACCCTATCATTGTCCTGGCCCCAACCCCCCCCCTCCAGGACCAGGACAGGGTACCCCCTCCCCTCTGGCCAGGACCAGGACAGTGTACACACCCGAGTCCACACCTGCCTCCAACCCACCCCACCCCACCCCTGGCAGGACACGCTATGGACAGGCTACAGCACGGGCGGTATGCCGCTTACGTTTTCACGCAGGAGGACTTTCTTGTGGTACATTTGCCAATGGTCAAACTCCGGAAGAGAAATCTAGTTGACCGGGCAATGTCCATAAGGAAAACACTATCGGTGTCAGTAATGGACATTGTTGCTCTTTGAAACGTCTGGGAGATTGGAGGACTATTTTTGTGATTTTTTTCATTGGTCGAATTCCAAAATGCTAATTGGGTTGTTTGGTGTGAAATCGCTTTGTCCATCAATCCAGTTCCAAAAAGCACAAAAGGAAACCCGTAAGGTAGCTCTTCCGGTCATCGAAAAGAAAAATAATATGTGGACAACGATGACTCAAGACCGTAGACACTACAATTAATTGCAAAACTTCCGTATGAACGTGTGACAAGGTCATGCAATTAACTGCCAGAAATGCCCATTTCTGTTCATTTCATTTTCTGTACCTGATAAAACAGAAAACTTATTAAAACTTTAAAACTCTAAAAACAACAAATAAGCCAAAAGAACATTCCAACAAGGGGTTTTACAAGAAGTACATTATCAAATTTTGCACAGCCCATTCAGGCCGCAATTTGCTTATTGGCCAGTGCAGTTGTTCTGCTGCAACAACAACTGGCCCATGTCCACAGCACTAAACTGAAATGCATGCTGAAGCTGCAGCTGCAGCTGCAGCTGAAACTTCTAGTTACGGCTGACATTGAAAAAACAATAAGATCTTCGCATATTGTGTCAAATTAAAAGAACTCCAACAAAGGCATGACACGAGATACTGAATGTTCAGTGATGTTACTGCGAAGAGTCTAAGATACAACTAAAAGGAAGAGAAATTTGCTCGAACAGCTAAAAATGGAACAAGATATAATGATTGCACTTTTGATATGGTGGGCGTTAGGTCAAAGGTGATAATTTTCATTCCAGTAGATCTCTTGATACACAAGTGACCAATCACGAAAAGTTGATTGGAAAAAATTGACAATTTATCACAATAACACACATGGGGTACCTACAGGATCAAAATTAAATAAACGATGAGTTCCTTTGCGAGGCGGTTTCTTTGGGAAGCTGGGCGGAGGGGAGGTGGGATTTGGAATTCTTCATATTCAGTCCATTTATTTGCCAATTATAAGAACAAGTCCAAATTGTTATCTGGTCGCACAAATCAACTTGACCAACGTGATACAGGATGCAGGGATCGTAATGGAGTGTGAGATGACAAAGTAGATGACTCCTGGTTTTCGACAGCAGAGGGAGTAGAATTGATATTAATCGATGCACTTTTTGATTATAAATCCTCTTTTATTGAGACTAATGGTTTGTACTTTTTGCTCAATACTGAAGATTTCCTACTCAAATCAAATGTCTTTTCAATATCCCTGAATAGACACTAAGTCTAACAAACTTGCGGAAGTACAAATATGGAAATACATCAGGTCCAATAGCACTATTTATTTACAAAGTTGCCTGCAACCTTATTTGCGGAAAAATTACTGATAAGCCACAACTCGGACAAGAGCTGTTGTAGGAAAGCAGAAGGAGGTAAAGAACCTTATCAGTTGTCGAAGTATGTAGTTTGGGGGCGTCCCCAATAACTTGGGAAAAAGTCCTCTTGTTAATAGTTAAAACCCGAGAGTGAAATCATAACTCACACTTCCCAGAAGTGAAAAAGACAGCAGATCTTTTCTTGGTGCTGATAATGCCTTAGAATTGTAAATAATTAATCCCACTAGAGTCTAGTGGAGCAATGTTTCAACCGTAGAAGCCTGTCAGGAATTAATGAGAATAAATGAATGGAGAGAGATATGAGACAATGGGTTTGGGTAGAGAAGAGATAGAGAGGTGAGAAACCATGACAGTTACAATATGACACCCCAGCTGTTGGGATCAATCGGCAACACATCTCCACACAAGTCCCAGTGATTCTCCACAGGCCTCATTTTACCACATTCATTTTGCAACTAATGTTGTCGCCTCGCAACAGTAATAATATGCCGGTCAAATAAGGAAAGGAAACTTTCTCAAATGGAAACTGCTAACGAAGACAGCTCGCATGGTAATTACTGCAGCTGCTTCCAATTAAGATTAGGTTTATATGTCATTACCTTGTATTTGCCTGGGAGAAAGAAACTTGCAATATTAGTCTATTTGACCATGAAGCCATAATCACCAGAGATACTTGATTACAGCTAAATGTGTCTTATACAAGAAAGGCTCCAGGGCTTTAGAAACACTCAGTAAAGGCCATGTAAGAAGGATAATTAGCTTGATTAGGCCAGGGATATTGGACACTTATGCAGATACTTAATTCGCAAGACCACCTGTGTTTCTGTTACTCTATTAGGCGTTGCCGTTCGAGTTCGAGCTCCCTTTGAAAAAAGATGTTCATCACCTAAGCCAGGGACCAGTTTTTCTTTGCGTACACATTTATATTGGGTCACCAATTTATTTACTGTTACGCCACTTTTCACGACAAGCAATTGCAACCGGAATCAGCCCACATTCGAAACCTCGAGCTCACACGTTATACTGATGTCAAGCTTCAGGCGCAATACATAATGAAGACATTTCTCCTTTTGATGAAAGATTACAAAGGGAAATTCTTACGTTTGACTTGGTGGACCCGCAGAGGACTTCAGCTCTCACGAGGCCAAAGAATTACAGAACAAACTGTCGTGCATTTGCATGGAAATTGTCATAATTGAGGCTGCACAACAGATGAAATAGGTACATAAATATTACATGTTCTCAAAATTTGGATAGAGGAAAAGACTTTCTGCAGGGATATGAACCTTGATTTGTATCCAAATTAGTCCTGGTACATCCATATCTCGCAGTCTAGATGATGGAAATCAAATGACCAAGTGGCAATCAGTGAACCAGTGACATGTCTGAATTGCCTGATATTAAAATGTATTATTCTGTGAAACAATCCTTCGGAGTTGTTGTAAAACTTAGATGTCGAAAAAATCTGCAGACAGAATAATGACCTTTCTACTTTAAAAAGTAAAACTAAACCACAGACAAATTCACAACTCTTCAGGCAACTAGATCAGGCCTGTAAACGGCATCTTAATGAATTAAATCTAATCTTTGGCCTTAATCAACTCCAAGACTGTTCGCTTAAAGACGATATATTTGATTTCATGACTTTAATTACAATAATTGGATTGCTTTCGTGACTTATCATGACTCGATAACAAATCATATTTGTTTTAGTTTGGAGAAAAACAACATATTTCATTTCAAGTAATCAAAGTTTGCCACTGCAATGAACTAGCTTATTCCTGCATCGTAATTGCGACCTGACTGTGCCTTATTACCTCAAAGACTTGCCCTCAGTTTAATCTAAATAAGGATTTGTAGCTCACGTTCTACTTCATCAACTTACCTGTGAATCTAATTAGAAGTGCAATTAGTATTTCCTAAAAGGTACTAAAATCGTGGCCTCACAAAGAGCTACAGATTGAGATATGTCATAATTGGCAGCAGGTTTATTACTCGGTCAATGTATGACAAGTTTTTTTTTCAACACAGGTAAAAGTATGGTTTGTCTCTGTTTCCAAACTAAGCTTCGGAACAGTGAAACTTTACGTTGATTTTTTTTCCAATCCACGAAAAAAATTGACAAGTGTTACAAACAAACGTACTTTTCCTCAGTGGTTCCTACCTCACACTGGTTCTGTCTTTATTTACACGTGAATCAATTCAAAAATAACATATTATGACTTTCAAAGCACTAAAAATTGCCAACGTGCAAAAATATTGATCTGCTCAGTGAACATTAATTGTAGCAATGTTTAGGTATGGCATGTTAATCACAATTGAAGATAAGGCCAAAACAGGTCAGCATCAGTCCGGAGCTCACCCTATCCACTTGGGGCTCAAACCTTATATCAATGTCATGTTCCAAGCCCTAATCAATGAGGAAATTTCTTTGTTTGATAAAAGTTTACAGTGGAGGATATTGCGGTTAGATTGGTGGGACCTTGGTAGACCTCTGATCCCTAGAGGTTGCTGAACTCCCTACCAACCTAGCCAGTAGTCAAAATTGCCATAATTGAGTCTACACAATAGATGAAATAGGAATATAAATAATAGATCGCTCTTTTTTCTTTTTTAATGGCCAACAACGGCAGTTGGAAGATTTAAAATAATTTAGTACACTGAAAAGGGAAAATTGCTTCGGTACGAAACACTAAAATGAAATCCATTATTATTCTAATACATGAAACCTATTTTCTAATACATAGAATTAAGCGTACATACTTATCATCAGTATATATTGAAACAGTATGTACAAGTCATAAAGAAAACCTTCTGAGGACATACCGTATTAACCTGCACTTCTTATTTTTTGTGTTAATTAGCGGCATTGAGTAGCCACTCTCCACCACCTGAGACCCATGACGCCCATTGTATTTCTGTGCGCAAAAGCGGCTTCTTATGTTATCCCGTGATGAATATTTCCCTGTCTAATTATGTTAATTAGAACTTAAGATGCTAAATTCTCAATTCTTTAAGTCAAAAATACACCTACTCAGATCCTGTTTATTAAGTTACAGCTGTAACAATTAAAAAGGTCCCTTTCAGAGTTTGTCTTTTTTTATATATTTCCATCATTGGTTGCAAATAACCAGTGGACATGACCGTGAGCCTGGCAATAATATGTCTATTATCTTCTTAATTAGAATGACAGTGCGTGATGATTATATGGAATTGTAAGACAAGTTATGTAAGAAACTGATTCTGTGGGCATATTGCACTCAAACGCGGGACATCAAGCTGAAATGAATAAACTATTCGCCCTAAATTGGAGTCTGACTGTTATTGATGACTGTTAGTCAATTCTAGAAAAGCTGCAAAAACCAATATCAATTTAGCTGATAACAATGGGCATGGGTAGCTTCAGAACAGGGAATTAAGACATTGATGAATAAGACACTGAAAAACTTTTGAAGTGAGGTGGAGATGGCCCCTTGTTTAGCTTGATTTATCCCCTTTGATTGAGAAGCAAGAAACTCGAAATCAGTGACCTGTAAGGGCAGTGTCATCTAATTCAAGGGGATACAGCAGTGCCTTTGATTGCCTCTGTAATGGACATAACTCATAACACAATCATAACTATCAATTGTAAGAGTTCTTCGTTAGGGCTTGAACTCTGAACCATAGCCTTTGATTTAGTGCTTCTTGGCTGGTTAGTTAAGACCTTCTATTTCTTACCATCATCCTTCATAAAACTTCACTGATGAACACTTCAGTTTCATATTGATATTAGTTATTGACATACACATAACGTCATATGTATTGCATGGAACGATAATCAGGGCAAATGACCCCGCTTCTGCAAAGCCAGAAATAGTAATGTTCAGTATCGAGCATCTGACTAAACATGGAGACAATTCTTTGTCTTTCATCGTCGATCAAATTAATGACAGATGACATAAGGGAAACTGTTAATAGTTAATATTAATAAAACCCATATTGGTATATTTAAGAAAAGGTATGCTGGGTAGGAACGATAGTGCCAACGGTAAGGAGATGTTACCAGCACGATTTTAGGAAGGACAAAAATCGTATCCACCGCAATGTCGAAATTTTCAGTTGTTTTGGAGAAATGGATAACATCTACTGATACCAACTTTGTGTCTGTGATTCTGAAAACTAATCACTGTCATATCAGGATTGTCTAGAATGGAATCAATCCACAAATGTTAAATGCATGTAGTTAACAGTGAATAGTGACCTTATGCGTCCACTTCCTTCTGAAGCTGTTTGTTTGTTTGTGTGAAGGAAAAATGCACTGCAACAAGAAGACAGAAATTTCGAAAACGTCTCCACAGAAAACGAACGGCTGTCAGCCAATAGTAATGTATCTTTCTTCACATGAGCAAAATAAGTAAATGGTTGGTAGCTAAAAATATATCACACAGAAAACTTAAAAACACATGTAATGCACGTGCGATCAAAATCCACAAAAGCGAAAAAACCAACAAAATGGTGACTTTTAAGGTTTAACGTTGAATGTCTCGATAAGAAGAAAGCCTTTCGAAGGCCAACCACCCGCTTGCCAAAATGGATGGGCTACATCTTATGATGCAATGGGACTGGACGCATCACAAATCTCTCACTGAACAAGGAAAAGAACCAAACAGAAGGTACAAAGTACCGGTATAGCACAAATGTAATTTTCGCAACTTTGCAAAAACTCAAAGACATAACTTAAGTGATGAGCCTTGCTTCTGTGATAAATGACACTTACATCAGAAATCACACCTCGCAATGAAAGGACAAGCATTCCGCCAATACCCACGGTCCTCAGTTACCCTACCTTTTCCAGTGGTAAATAATTAATCCCATCAGAGGCTTGAAGAACAATGTTGAGCACTGCTTCCAGTGAAGGATTAATGAGAATAAATGACTGGATAGGGATGCGCGGAAGGTTGTTGGGAGTGGTGAGAGACCGGAACAGTTACAATGTGACACTACAAGCATCAAGGTTGATGGGAACTTCATAAATCTTACACATCAGCTATCACTTTGTGATAATTTACACATCTATTTCTCACATAAGCGTAAACGGAGCTGTTTCAACTCCCATTAGGCACATTGCCAATGGAGATTCCGCGCTTTTTCGCTTGAACAGTTGTTGATATATGTAGCCTTGTGTTATGAAAACTACAGATTTCTTTTTAACTTGTTTCTTAAAGAACCTCGCTGTGTGAGTGACAGCAAAAGACAGTCCCACTAGTACAGCTTAGCAGTGGGCGTTCTTTTTTATTTTCAAAATTAGAATTTAGAGTATCCATTACAGAATCAAAATTTGGAGTTTAAATACTCTGGCTTCAAAAGGTAAGGTGTAGCATCATCTGAAGAAAATTAGTGCACCAGTGACTCCACAATCTTTCTGCGCTGGTGACAGATTCGGAATAATGATTTTAAAGTTGGTTGAGAAGTCCAAAAAATCAAAAAAAATTTTTAAAAAATTATGAACTGAAGCAATAATGGAGAAACCTTATGATTTTGGGTTACTGTTACTGTTACTGGAACTATGGTTTCTTGATTAATACTCCTAACCAATTTTGATGTTGTCCACTATGGAACTTTAAAGATGTTTTATAATAATAAAGAGTGATGCTTTTAAAATATCCCTTATTTGATAGTGAAGTACTGATTGCATTCACTCAAAACCCCTAACTCAAACAGTGCATTCTACCCGGAACATCATAAATCATGAATAATTATTTTTCGACGGAGTTTGAATAACTCGGGACATTTCGGGAATTTGTTTTAGCTTTGGATCGTCCTACGCCAAGGAACCAAATTGTTTAATAAAGAATTCAGTCTCGCTCAAGACATGTTTTCAGCAAGAACTATGCGGAATGTGATACAATGCACCAATTTGAAAATATTAAAACGTAGTGCAGGAACGTAATTGATGACATCAGTGCCACCTGCAGGAGCTTGGTGCAGCGTAGGTGCCAACAACAAAGCACAAAAAAATCTAGAAATTTAAATAATAAGGTAATTGATTGGTGAGTGACAAATAATGTGAGATAAAAGTACGACCGCTCAAAAGTCACCGAGCTATTTTTGTAAATCTATTAGTGATTACCTGAACGCTTTTAGATTAGATAAAATAAACAAAAACATACACAAAAGTATGTTCAATATTATTACGAAGTTTTTAAATCTTACCTCTGTATTATTTTCCATCCGTCTGCACAGGTAACTAAAAATGATTGATGACGATTTTTGCAAAAGTAAATGTAATGTATCAAGTTATGTTTAATGAAATAAAACATTGTTTAGAAACATTTACAAAACAAAAACAACATCAATGTCTATAGAAGTAGGATTCTATTGTTGATTTCAAAACCAGACATATTACAATAAATTTAATTAAATTAAAGAAATGTCTTGCACTGAATTACATTAAAAGAAAATAAATAAAACCGGACGATTATTTGCTATTTTCAGCAGACAGCATTGTGCCGTTTCTAATTAACTATCTCCTGTTAATTAATAATTTTGATTAACTACACCTGATCATTGGGAAGAAAGTTGGAATTCAATTAATGATAATTAATTCAAAATTTGGTTCTATCCGATGGACTAGTGCACTGAGATAAAGACAGAACGTCAACGCCAGTCACTTTTGGAAGTCAACGTTATTTTTGTTTCCAATTTTCTATTGCTTACCAGTGGGTCTCGTGGTTCTTCAAGCAGGCAATGGTTTGAGCTAGCATTATCATTTTTACACAATGAACCCACGAACGGACAATTCAAAGGATTTTTATCGTCTTTCACTAGTTTAAACTTTAGAAAAAGAAAAGAAAAGATTTCAGTTGTATGGTTCTCCCGATGTAGAAACAGTGACCAGTTTGGGGTTCTAAATTCGAAAATATAGTAAGCCTATGTTCCTGTGGAACATGGCGAGTTATGATCGGGGTTTATCTACCAGCGTAATTTTTGTTGTCACTTTACCAAGAGTACAATACAATGAATTACTTTCTAATCATGTAAAAATGAATCAGAGACATTAATTGAAGACGAACCCTTTTCATTTTACCGAAAGCAAATCTTTTGAATGTAAAGGATTTCGCTGACGCATATCGAACCACGAAAAAACGCCCGAATTTTGATTTCTTGAACGGAAGGAATGATCCCACTTCCATTCCGAAATATTCCGATAGTCAACAAGTTTTGAACTTTAAAATTGAGGAAAATATTCTGCCACAATTACCATTTAGAGATTACTACTTGTCAAGGCTGTGAAAGTTATTTTACAAATGAAACTCACAATTGATCCCACATTGTTTTAAAACTACACAACTGATAAAATGTACACTATACCGCTGGGTCAATTGAATAAGTAAAATTATTGAAGGTAGGTACAGAAGTATCCTCAAATGGATCAGAATAATATACACTTTACAGCATTCAGCATTTCAATTGAAGATTCAATTTCAAATGTCTTTGACTAAAAAATAAGACTGTTGTCTTTAATTTTTTCGTCTTCAATTTACAATATGGGATACTGAAACAGAAACCTTTTTGCAATGACGGTTTGAAGAATTTGATGTGTGATTTTACAGCAGAAATATTTAATTCATGCTACTGATATGATGACATAGTAATTGTCATTACATAATTGCACAACAAGCGACATTAATGACAACTTTTATTACAGACAATCTGGCTGAAGCACAAATGACTTACTAATTATGTGGACTTATTTCCTGAAATCTTCATAATTAACAGGATATTTCGTGCATAGCATGGGTTTAATTGTATTTATCAGAATGGAAAACCAAAATGTTAGGATACTACATCCTTTGTAGAACGATACAAAATTAAAGGGATTTTTGAAATAAAATCAATCGTGGATTGAAACTTACTAAAAGATTTGGGACAGAAGTATGCTAACCCGCTGAAGACATGTCCATTTACTTAAACCAAAAACAGAGATTTTCAAAACAATACGCATGCATGATTTCTGAGACAACTGTGGTTCATTTTGTAAAATAATTTTGGAATTAGTGTTCATTTTGGACATGACCCGTTCTATCTCAGGAGAGATTTGTCCTAATGAAGTTCATCACTAGCCTACATGCATCCTGTAATTGCATGGAAATGAACTAATTATTGCTTGTGATCACGGAAAGTAGCTGGGTCATTTGAAACACATCCTCCAGAAGAAAATTATAAGGCCATGGCCAACAATATTATAATAATTCTTTCAGAAATGATTTCTGAGGCCCAGTGGAGTGATTTGAATAGGGTACAACAGACATTGAAGTTGGAACGGAAGTGCCAACACGAAATTCCTCCTAAATTGTTTTCGATTAAATGCTCTTGCTGCAAATAATCCTTGTGCTGTTGTAGGTTCCTTGCGACCATATTTGGTTTATCTGGTGAAATATGTTCTCCTTTTTAAAGGTATTTTTATTTTTCAATCCCGATTTTTCAAAACATTATGGGACGATGTTCACTTGGTGGCTCGCACGAGCTGCGATGGCAAAGGGTTGCGTGGACACATGTGCAACACTATTTCTAGTTTCTTCGCATCGAGATTGATGCTATACTTTCAGTTTTTGTTTCATGGCCGAGACCTAGTTTACCCTCGTTCACTGTGCTCACTAATCTTTGCATGGCCTTGACACACTTTCCAGTATGAAATTTTAAACAATACATTTTCATAATGTTATGTAACCCTGGTGTTAATTGTACATCATGTAATTTGCATTTTTTTATTGTATGATCTTCCCTTGACCTTGTTCAGCATCCACCAGAGTGTTTATTACACCTTTATCTTATTACATGGCTTTGTAGCATACACAAAAGCAAACAGAAAATTTCAAGATCATGAAAATGGGGCTACTTCTGTCTGAGAAATCCAGCTGGAAAATGAGTAATGCTCAGGGAAATTTTTTCCAATGAATGCATGGTCAAGTGATTATTGGTATGAGCATCAGTATGAAGGAATTCACAAAGTCATGCGAACAAGGTCTTGTGAAGTAGTGTTTACTCCACAAAGGTAATCTATTTGCGAATTCCTTGGTGCTCGTCTCATGGTTTTGGAATTCCTTTGTTACAATCCAGCAGATGAAAGTTTTTGCTTGTGCACACTTGAAGTATTGGAACATAGTCTTTCCATATTTCAAACACTCTGAACCTAAATCAAAGGTTGTTTACACACATAATTTCCAACTTGACACTACGTATTAACCTCCGTAACGAGCTGATCTATTTAGTGTATTGCTCGGGAACTTACGGGCTTTTTGATTAACATCTTACGTGATTAAAACAGAAAGACAGTGTCCCATTAACATTACGAGGCAATACTGACCACGGCCCCATCCTTACCATGCTAGACTAGACCTAGTCAGTGAGGGAGGGAGGGAGGGGTATGATCACCTGGTCAGGCTACCCTCTCCCCCAGACCAGACCTAGCTGGGGATAGGGTCACCTAGGGTCACCTAGTCAGGGTACCCCCTCCCCACCGAGTAGGACCAGGACAGGACATACCCTCCCCCCTGGGCAGGACCTGGACAAGACATACCCACTCAGCAGGATCATGTCACCAATTTTACTCTTTATTTAGTCTGTTTGGTTGTACACACTCCAGTTAGCAGCTGGAGCATTAAGGCCTCTGGTCTCAGGGGGTGACAGATGTTCATGGGTGTCTTTTTGTGCACTGGGCCCAAATCAGGAGGATTTAACAGGTTCTTGTAGAATTGGCTGTAATACTGGCAGAGGGTGTCCATGGCAGACACCAGTACCTTCCTAGAACTGCAGAATCAGTGGCTCTGATGAAACACTCACACTGGTTGAGGAATACAAACACACAGCTTCTGTAAAGTCTTTATTAATCCCCCTAAATACTGGAGAAAGGAGCTTCTTGAAGAATACACAATTGGAGGGGGTTCACAACACAAGACAGTAGTATGCCCCCTAAAGTCCAAAGCACTCAAATACATTTTTCTAGCCATTGTAGACACACAATTGAACAGTTGAACACAGCTTGGAATAACAGTAGACAAACAGCTAATAAAACCCTGAAATGCAAGAACATTCGCTAACAACAAGCAACAAACTTAGATTCAAGTCAAATACAACAAAGTACTTCTACATTTACTTGTTATGTCCCAACTGCTTTCAGGTTACATTAATAGTAAAAGACAAGACAACAGG
>JBCAUG010516969.1:0-15040 GCA_038406175.1 Haplosyllis leylae | reverse complement strand
GCCGACCAGCGGGCACTTCAGTAAATCTACCCGAGCTATGTACAACTTGATCCGCTGCAATAAACCAGCATTCACGCTAACCCTAACCGTGTCTCTTGTCTTTATGACCCCACGACACATCCCAACACCCTTTCTCTTTTTAACTGCAACTACTTGTTTTACCCTTATATTTACATTGGCAACTAAGTACGTGCAAATTGAATGGCATTTTTAAGAGGCATTTGTACTTCATGTTGGCTTTTACTTTATTTGTGGAGGCTTGATGAAGGAAATGTCTATGTTTGAGTTAGAACGAGGTACACAAGTTTGTGAGCACTTTGCAAGGCAGGCTCTTATCACCTTTGTGACCACAGTACAATTACATACGTGACATCTTCTCCAAAATTACATGATGGAAGTCCTTAATAATACACCCCTTAAAAAGTTGAACAACAAAGATATTCTTTGTCACATAGTTCCTGTGATAGGTTGAAGGAATTTTAATTGGTTTTTATACTTTGATGTTTCATGCAAAAAGGATATGAAGAAACTTATTTATCTTCACAAAATATAATCAGTTCATATATTTTTTTAAAAAAAAGCTTTGTGTAAAACTTTTGATAATTAATTTCTTGTAATCCAGGCTTTTTTCTTGATTTTGGCCGTGTTACTGTTGGTTGTCTACATCCATGAAAAGAATGTGCATCTTCAGGAAGACATTTCATTATTTCACTCATTATCATATTCACCTCCTTTTGTTTTGCAATCAGAACAATTGTGATGATCTTGTTGTCAAACATCTGTCCTCCTAATGAATAGTGATAAATGGACGGATCAATGGATGACTCATAAAGATCATGAAAAACGGATCTTTTTTGCACTTTTGTTTCACATTGTTGCCAATTTCCTGTTTCGAATCATCGTAACTCTTTCTTTCTGTAAAATAAGGTTGTGTACCTGTAACTATATTTCATCCTTGTATTTTATGATATGGTGAGAGTAATTTTGTTAGATGTAGAACTGCTTTTCAGATTAAAGCACAGGAAAGCAAAAGGAAAAGCTTTTAATGCCGAAATCATATCAACTTTTAGCAGAGCTGTTTGGTAAACAGATGTGTTTCTGCAATGGCAATTGTATGAGATTTAGTGAGACCTTTGTTGTCAAGGGGCATCTGAAGCCTTCTGATAGATTGTTTAACCTTATCCAAGACAAAAAGAGGACAGTTATAATTCTGTAGTCATTGACCTTATTGCAGATGCCATATGAACAACAAATCTTACGAATGAGAACCTGTGAGAAAGGGTACACATGTAGTACCTGTTTTGACCAATCAGAATGCTCATAACATACCACCAAGGTCATCCAGAGGGGGGAAACTTTTATTTCTTGATGACTTTGTCATCCAGATGTTACATGTATCAAGAAGGAAACCAACACAAGTCTTTGTTGTTTCTTTCTTGTGCGTGATGTCAGTGTAGCATTCTCGACATATTTTGAGTAAATATCCGTTGGCCCTGTCCATTGAGTACAAAATTTCAAGGTTACCAATTAATTGTGCAAAGGGTACTGACATGCACATAAATTTAACCTAGACCATCAAGTGATTCTGTGGTTAAAGTAATTTCACACAAATGAGTTTAAAATGAAAGAAAATAATGCTTAACTTAATGCCTCCATGGAGAGACCATCCCAGTAAAACTGGAAGAAGATAAATCATTAGGATCAACTGAAGATAAGATATTTGATCAAACTGATTCCACCAGGTATGCCCTGTGAGATATGTTCGTGTAAACATACAGCTTTGCTTGTTGTTTAGAAACAGCTGAGTTGGTGTCCTTTTGCATGGATCAAGTGAAGCTCGATCTACTCGTCTTACGCACTCTACCTTCTTTCAACCTTCCGCAGCTGCATTCGAGTTGCCAACCAGGCAACAATAGCTTGGTACACCTTAGCGATTTGAAAGGTAGCCTGTAAATGATTTTTGAGAAACTGACAGGCTTTTATTCTCCAATTGTGTAGAATCCAACTATACCATTTATGTTATTCAAACTTGTCATTTCTTAAAAGCTTAACTTTCTAACTTTCCAAAAGTAAGCTCGGAATGTCTAGCACCAGTAATATGATAAACTTAGGTGTACCAATAATGTTTTAAAACATAAATAAAAGCAGAAATATGCAAAATAAATTTTTCGGTGTGTTCTTCAGGCCTATCTTTAGGCCCTCAAGGAAACCCATAGCGAGTTTTGTTGTTGTTGACTTTCTTTTTCGTGTTGCAGTAAAATAGATTGCACTTTTCAAATGAAACTTCATATTCAAAATAGATTTGGGACATCGAACCTACCACACTCTTTAAATATTTCAATATGAACGGTTTTCAATTTGGTATTGTTGGTGTACAATGGAACCTGCTGTTTCTGAACCCTGTTCTGTGTTTTGCATGCCTCAAGAGTACAGCCATCAAGCAATTTGTCGACTGCTAAAGGTTTTTTGCTTGTTACTCATCTGAGCTTGTCTAACAAATGGAGATTGTTCATTTATCGGACAGTTGTAACCCAAATAAAATGTGAAAGTTTGCATATTTTAACAAAACAGAATTTTTTTGAAGAATTGTTTGATAATCATTTGTTCCGTTACGTTTTATCAGTTTACGTTGCAATTCAAAATCTCTTTTCTCAAATCTTATCCGAAGTAGGTTCAATATATTTAAAAATAACTTATCAAAACTACAAAAGCCCCTACTACCTGAAAGTACATAAGGAATAAAATTTCTGAATTCTCTATTCCATCCACCAGTCCATGCTCATGTCTGGTAATAAAGGCCTAAATGGCACATGCTGGTTTCGCGTTTTTTAAAAACGATAACAATCACTAAGCAAATTTACAGTCGTAAGTCACCTCAGATCGTTTGTACACACGGTAATTAGCTAATTGCAGGTGGAAACTGGTTGCACGCTACCATATTGAACTGCATAATGTTTGACTGTGTTTATCTATATCAAATTTAGTAACTTATATAATATACAGATAGTCCATGAAAGTTATACAACAAAATCATTAGAGTATCAAATTGAAATGAGCCCAAAGGGAGCGGACAGACAAAAGTGAAAAAGGTAGCCTGTGAAAATATATGATATATTTATCTTGAGACCAGGAAAATTCTGGTAAATGTTTGCTTTTAAGCTTGTCTCAATATCAGAGGTTCGGTAATCTTATACGTTCACATTTACTTTGAAAATATTAGAACATATTAGCATTCACACACCCAAACTGCAGGAGTGACTGAAACCTTTTACTCGTACGATTTGGTTGTAACTTTTAAAAAAATACACCCCTGAAAAGTTTTACATTTGACATGAGCACTGGTACTAACATGTAGTATGATGCCTGAATACTAATAAATACAGGCATAAATATTATGTTGCATGTTGTTGGAAAGAACAAACAAAGTGGTATATTTTCGTTCCCAACTCCAGTGCGTTCAGTTTCGAGAGTTACATGCGCATTCTTAACTTTTAAATAGGTCACTTAGTTTTATTGCAAAGTTGGAAATGTCTGACAATTTTAATGGATATTGTGTTCGGTTAGCCTCTGGTCATACCCAGGTGTGGGGTATGGCATTGAATTTTTAACAATCTACTTCACTGAGCTGGAACTTCTTTACATCTCATGTATGCCAATTATATACTTCTTATTTCTTCAAAATCTTCTTGCCGATTTTCCCTCAAATGTTCTCTTTTCAAAAGGATGTGTCAAGCTCACAATTGTGCACAGAAGTGTCATTGTGGACACCTGTTGTGAAGGTGTTTAAACGCGTGCTTGGGACCATGAAAAACATTTTAAGCAGTTAAACTTGCAACAGCACAGGCTTCAATTTAATTCTAGTCGTCTATACTCTGTAGCCTCTAATCATAGTTACATAAAGTTGATCAAAGTTGAAACCTGAATACTTTAAACGTGCCAAGAATAAAGTTCTGTGCGCGCTTTTGGTAAAATGAACGACAGAACAAAAGTATTGGCATTGTTAAAAGACGCATATGACTGATCGGTACAATCTAACAGTTGTGCGCAAAAAAGTACTTCCCTTATGTTGAGTTGTTGAACTTGAACAGTGTTTTCTTCACTTGACACGGGTTATACATGCCTTATCATGGCCATCTAGAGCATTATGTCAACGGGCCAATACTTACATCAAGTGTGTGTTATAATAAGAACTCCCCGAAGCGCGGTACTAGAGGCACTAGACAAAGTTCAAAATTGTGATGATTTACACTCCAGAATGCCTGTTGGCTTGCTGTTTGAGAATGTTGAATACTTGTATGTGCCAATTTGAATACATTTGGTGAGAAGGATATGCATCTCCTAAGGCAATTTAGTTCTTTTACATGCAAGTGTATTCACCAATCGAGTAATCTGTCTTTATGTCCAGGTTCTGGAATCACAAGTGGCGCCTCCTGGTGCGCAGAATCATGCAGAATCATCGGGTTATTCAGTAATATTGCCCTGCTATTTGTTCAATATCCGGCCTGTGATTTTGGAAATTAACTTTTTTTTCTTGGAAATATCGTGGTCAGTCATGGCATGGTCAGAGAAATGGATATGGTGTATTAGGAAAAGTTAATTGGGATAAATTGGGGTCAGTCAATAGAAGGTGTAGAACTGGTGTTTATTTGCAATTAGAACTGACAGCTGGTCGTTGTTACTCGATACTGTGCTTGATAAGTTGGCCTCCAGGAGGCAGTGTATGAGGCCTCGACAGTGCTTTTTGTGCTGAGAGGCAGTAGCTCCGCCCCGTGGCCTACTTTGCACACTACACTAACACCTCGCTGTTCAGCCATTGCCAAATCGACTCATGCAAGTGAGAATCAAAGATAAGCAGTCTTGAGAAACGTGGATATTTAGCCTTAAAAGTCCAGTTATTCCGCAAATTAAGTTAGGATGTGAAGGATAAGCATGTAAGGAACACACCAATGAAAAATAGTGTTGTTAATCTACTTTAATGGATGATAACAGACGTGATATTTTCATGTTCACAGAGCATATCGGAAAAGTGGAAGGAGTGAGAGGCCCTCAGTCTCAACTGTATGGAAGGGTATGGGGACGCGAGGCTTCTACAGCGTAGCTGTGGGCCCCGTTCCCCTCCTCATAGCTGTCCTCACATTAGCAGGAGTTTGGGGAACAGGTCAGTAAAAGAAAAACATTCGCGTTTCCTTTGTTACAGTGCTAAAATCAGTGCCAGTAGTGAGCAGAAAAAATGTGTCATTTTACAGTTTTAGCTCGTGCCAGACCGCTGTCATGGCTTTGGTCCAAACAGGCATTGATTCCTATTCTTGTAATGACTTTGGCTGAGGCCCCACACATTGTAACTGGCAATGCTATTTAAATGCTAATTTGTAGACATGCTTTTCACTGAGATTTTGTTGATCAAATACAATTTATATTTCTGCACAGCATTGAATTTCCAGTTTCTAATTTTATACTTTATTATTGCAGTGGGAACTTGTGATCCACCACACTCTTGCTGTCAGTTACCCCATTGCTGGGATCTCTACCAGAACGCACAGGACAGTCTTGGAGTGAGAGACAACTTTGACCCAACCAGGCCTAACAGGTTGACCCCAAAGGAACAGACCAACAAGTGTATATCCCTGAGAACATTCAACAATTGTATACACAATATGACCAGAAACAGGGGTTGTGTTGGCAACCTGAACTTCCACAGTGCCAAGAAAGGCATTGAAAAACAGATGAAACAGTTAAATTGCAGCGCAGCAGGAGATGTATTTGAACCCTCGAATAGACCAAATGGACACCCTCACAGTAATGTTTGTTCATACCGAGGGCGAGGCAAACAAGCGCACAAACATTGTGGACTGTTTGGTGATCCTCATCTCAGGACTTTCGATGATGAGTTCCAAACTTGCAGAGTCCAAGGGGCATGGCCCCTGGTTGACAACGACTACCTCACTGTAATGGTCACCAACGATCCCGTCGGGGTGTGGGAAGGGCAGGCGACAGCCACCAGCAAGGTAACGTGTTATTTCGTAACGAATCCACTTATTATATTAATACAAAGACAAGTTAGATTACAACGCAAATTGTATCAGGTTTAAGAACAGAAGATTGTTGATAAGAGTAACCGAATGGCAATAGCAAAGCTTAGGATGTTACATGTCATCGATGCTTTCTAGTGGTTTAAATGGTGCTTACATTGGCCATCAAAAATCATGCACGACCGCAGGAAATTAAATGTTTTATCTGTAATGAAAATTAATACGTATTGATAGGCAATCTAAAGCAATCCTCTCGCGCTTTAAGTGAAATACTCATCCATCATTTTTTATCAGATTATAAAAGAATTGTCAGGGGCTGAGCAACACATGTGTATTAAATACTCATCTGTTATTCTCTTTGAGGTATTGGGTGTTTCTGTGTGCAGTGAAATTCGTTTTTTATTGTTAAAATGTTCAACAATGACGACTGTAACATGTGTAGTGATAACGAATAACAAAAGTATCGTTGCTACAGGCGTTTGTGCATTTTCGGTTGCAAGTACAGAGGGATTGTCATAGTTTTAAATGCGAAAAAAGTTCATTGTTGGATATGTACATCTGAAAAATTCTGACCAATTTATTCGGTGCATGACCCTGGGTAAAATGTAGATTCGCCATGTAAAGCTGAAACTTTTGGGATGAGACACATGAATATATTCATGACACTTAGACAAAATGGTGCAGTGTTGGGATACGAGAGATATTTCGACTCACTGAGGCTACATTGCTAGGTAAACATGAGGGACAACTACAATACTTCTATTCAGTTCACTCTCCAAAGGCAAACAAATAATGAAAACACCATCAAAATCTACAAACAAATTTTGAATTGCTATTCAACTGACATGAACTTTCATGAATAGTCCTTATGATCTTCGGAGGAAAAATATGTCGGACAACATTGGCATTACAGTTTACTCAGAAACAAAAAGAAAACTGGTGGGATACAGGGAAAACCTGAAAACTTACGTCAGGTGCTGTGAAATATCGCACGCATGTGTAATTACTCGTTCTGATTTGAAATTGATACTGATATACCAAGAGAGAAAATTGCTCAACTACGAAAGTTGAACGTGACTTTAGAAGAGCGGGTATCATTCAAATTTAGAAAAAAAAACTGTATGTAAACGGACATCACCTCTGTGATTTATTGAAACGTGTTTTGGATATTGATATCTTCTCCGCGGCTAACATTGTACTTGAAGAAATAGAGTACAACTAAATGTATCAAGTGATTGCGATAAAAGTAAATGATAAGACCAGAATCAGGCCAGTGTCAACAATGTTCCTGCTGAAATCATGGAAACCCCATAGCCTAAATATGACGAAGCCTACTTTTTTAACATGACCAACGATATTTGAAGCAGAAGTTACAAATAGCAGTATGTCGGAAAACATTTATTTTAATTATTAATATTTTGTATCAACTTCAACAAGGTGATGGTAAACATGATAGAGGGAAAAGATGAAGAGGCCACTTTTAGAACAAAGAGATGCGTGTCTGGGGGTGAGCCAAGGGATATGACTTAAGGATTCATAATTATTGTTATGGTGGAATGGATCTAAGGCAGAATACAAAAGATTTCTTGATTGAGGAAGAGTTTGGAGATGACTAAATTATTAGAGAGCATGCGAACGGTTTCTACAGTGTACAAGTATACATTGTTCTCCCTGCCTGAGTTGCTTTCATGGCAGACAGACATTTCAACTGGTGAGGTCACGTTTTGAACCCAACCCGGAGCTTATTATTTCAGGCACTTGTCATGTAATAAATTTGAAATAAAAATCAAGAGTTGGGTGAGAAATGAAGAGATGTGTGAACCCGTGTAATGTTACATTGCCCTGTGCATGTTTAGTGCAGAAAAAAGGTGTAGGGATTGACCTACTTTGTTTCTCACTTCTCGAAGTCATGTTCTGAAACATGCACGAGTAATTCGATAAAATTTTCGAACAAGAAGGTTGAATGCTAAGACACATTTTTCCTGTTGACAAATATGCAAGCCTATAACTTTACATACAGCCTCTTGGTCTCGATTTCTGTTTCCCCCTAACCAAGCAGCGAATATCACTGGTAACTTGTACTGCCTGGCGTCTGGATTGTTAAATATCAGAACTACACAAACGAGGGGCGAAAGCATAGCATGTTATAAACAAAATGCAATAGTTTCCACCTGTGCTGTTGGAAATTTGAACAGGAAACAGCCGGAGTGAGAGGTTGGCCTCCAATTTCTCAACGAAATTATCCCAGGATAGAAAGATGAATATCCGTATATCACCAGGGTGGATCAACGCGCATGAAACTCGCCATATTTTTCTACCCTTCTGTTCACACTGAAGTCCACATTAAGTCACAAACAATTCAAAATATAGGTTAACAATAGTCTCACATCATCTCAAGAAATCATTTGCCAAAAATTCTTCATCACGTGTGAAATGATAGCTTTTCTACTGATGTGTGATAAAGCCCAAGCCTTCCAAAGCTTTTTTTTCTGAAATTACCAAGAAAACGACACAAAAATGATCCCACTTGACAGTATATTTGTCGGTTTAGTTGATTTAAATTTATTCAAAATAAGATTTAGAGTAAAGGGAAATAAACTTCTACTCCAATACCCCAAAATGACACTTCCTTTAATTTTTCATGTAAAATGGATGAAACGTTATTTTGGTTGTCGTGAGGGGGAGAGGAATGGCCCATTGGGCTCGTCTGAAATCTCTTTTGGTCAGGTAGGGGTGAGATTTATGTTTAAAAAAGGAAACACTATCCATCGATTGACGGATCATATTGGGACGAAAACATGTCAGTACTTTAATTCAGAAGTCATGCACCAATGTTGAATCTGCACAGCAGGACTGAAATCAGAAATCATGTTGGAATACCAGAAATATTCATACAGCTGGGGTTTATTCGGATCATCAGATAGCTCGTGTAATGTATCGTCGACGATGTAATTTTGTTATGAAATTCATTTTCAAGTACCAAAGTGCCTGGTATTATTATGAGCTCATCGCATAAATTTATTGTTCAAATACACCTTCTCCAAAGATAGCTCACGGAAATTAATCTGGACACGTTTTTGTACTGTTGTTCAGTATTTACCAACTCTCGTGTTACTTATTGTTAGTCATATTTTGGAACAAATAGACTTATATTGGATTAGAATATTTCTTTTCAAGGTCAGTGTTGCGTGTATTTTGGTGTTCAAAAATTCTCTTTTTGTTGACTTGGTGTTCAACACTGCAAGTGTAAAATACAAAATCATTTTATCCATTTAGTCATATTTTGTAATGTGACATAGTAGTTATCAATAAAAAGCGCCCGGCACATTATGTATGCAATCTGTTGCATTGTGATTTATTACATGTGATAGAGGAATTTATAAAAAGTCACTCGTGGAATGCTACAATATATTTATCATAACACCATTTGTGTTTGCACAAATGGATTTTTTTAGTTTCATTTGTTGGCATATCAGGGTCCGTGTGTGAGTGTTTTTGTAATTGATTTTCCGATAGCGGAAATGATTTGAGCTTTTTTCTCTGCAAAAGGTGAAAAGCATTAAAAGTGGCCCATGGCCATGGGAGGTGGGGTGGGTAATGGAACAAGTCATTTAATTCCAATGTGTAATTCATACATTTTATTCTTTTCCTGTATTTACAGTTGACTGTGGTGATAAAAAGAGACGACAACTGTGGGTCGAGTAGGTACGTCACGTACCAGGCTTCGACGGATGATCTGCCTGGAACGTTTGACGACGGTCGGACTCACTTCGGCCAAGAACGGAGTGTGCATCTGATCGAGAAGGATCCCGGAAAACATATAGAAATCTACCTCAGGTACATAGACACTGCGCTGATAGTGCGACAAGTGGGACGTTACTTTACGTTTGCTATGAAAATGCCAGAAGAAATAGTTGAACACAGCAGGGACAATAATAATGGCATACAACTGTGTGTGCGAGGATGTCCAGCGTCTGAAGTAATCGACTACAGAGAATACTTGACACAGAAGCATGTAAAGTTAAAGGATAGTAACTTCAAGGTGGCCATGAGTCGCAGTCTGGCCGAGGCGAAGTGTAGAGACGCTCGTGTGGTGGATTTTTACTACGACAGTTGTGTTTTTGATCTCATGACGACAGGAGATAGTAACTTTACTCAAGCGGCGCAGAAAGCACTCAATGATGTGCTAAGGTTGTATCCACGTGCGGCTGAAATGCTCCAAAACCGGACGAGTTTGCATTTAGACAGGCAATCCTCAAGTGCCGCCAGCTCATTTGTTGTGAGCAGGACTAGTTTGCATTCAAATTGTATTAGTTCATTACAAAGGACGTCACAATACGCACTCTTAGTACTGTGTACCATGCTTCTGTCTACCTGGTCAAGGCATTTCAACTCATTATAACAAGAAGATGTAATCAAAGGGAAAGTTGTTCCTTTTGTAGTATCGGAAATTGGTGCAAAACAAACTATTGACCAAAATCACACTAAATAAAATGCATGCAGCAGAATCAACAGTGCGGCCCATCGACCAATCTACACAACAGAATTAATAAACACGTATTGTATATATATATACTTGTACAGTGTGTAAATACGCAAACTAAATGGCATGGTGAACGTACTTTGCCATGAAACATTTGCCTCACTATAGGAAGATGTAGTTCACAAAGTTGTGTGGCAAAATATTGCTTGAAGTGGAACGAAATATTATTACGCTGGAACCCCAAGTTGCTCAACTGACATATTCTGTCGGGATATTTCATCTGATAGGGACAACATTTGAAAAATACTGTCGCCAGTTTAGAGCTATTTTCCAAATTGTCTGAAAAGGAATTCAAAGAACATGGTCACAGATGGTCATTGTAAGTAGACGGGTAATTGGTGATTATTTCAGCAAGGTATTTTAGAAAGGTGTGAAATGACTGACGGACATAATACTTAGCCAGGACCACATTGAGCACTTATGTGAAATTATTTCCATAAATTGGATACAGCATACCCCATATCTCATTCATCAGTCTTCCAAATTACAACCAACATACCCGTGTGATCACTCGAAAGGAAACTTTTTGTTGTCAAAAAATTCTTCTGGAGAGATATTTGCCATTTCAGAAAGGTGTTGAAAATACTAATTATTGTGAATCTGTAGCGCATACATATGTGCCACACATAAAAGAGGCCGAGAATGATGTTTTGTTGTACATGAATAAAACAAAATGTACCCAATGAACTGTGATACTCCATTTGGACAGAAATATTAAAATATTAATAGATGTAGGATGTTCATACTTCACAGCCATGGAGATTTTCGTGTACAGAAACCTGTAAGGGATTGTAGATTACAAACTGCTATATATTATCAATAATGCCAATGAACACTTTTTGTACACCAGTTCCATAATTTATAGCCACACAATTTCATTGTGCCACAGAATCAATGTAAACGACATTTTCCATTGTATAAAAAGAAAGAGCTTTTTTTCGTATACATTGACGTTTAATACGGTTTAATACTTTTTTACGTGTGCATTAAAAATTCAACAGTTTTGATGCTAAAAGAAGTAGTTACCAAAACTGCTATAGGTACTTTTTCTGAAAGCCATGGTTATTTATGTACTTACGAAAATTACTCCATTTATTATCACATAATCATTTGTCTGTCAGATTAATCCACTTTATAAATCTCGATTTTGTTCGCAGTTGTGTGAGGAATGGGAATATCTTAGCTGATAGCAGCAAGTGCAATATTGTTTTTCAGAAACATGCACGAAATGATCAGTCAATAGAACTTAGGCTCATAAAAATGTTTACTAAAGAATGTTTTGATCTAATCGCATTGTTATGCCCATATTGGAATGGTGGATTAATTGCGAAACTAAACAAATGTGGCTTTTGATTGTTATTGGTTGAAATTTTTACCAACATTGGGACTCCAATCTTTCACAGATGTTCATGCCACATTTTATGCCATCTACATCAGATGGTCAATAATTCTTTACTATTTGATAGTTATTGAAAAACAACCATAACAAATAAGATATAGTCTTAGCCAGATCAACGCCCACAAGTGAAGAATGTACTTTTTAGTTTTAGTTGTGAATGAATAAAACAGTCAGTATCGTAAGAGCACAAGTTCAAAGGGGTGTACCATTTATATGCAAAGAGTACACATCTAACAAGCGTTGTATACCCACAAGCATTTGCTGGGCGTTGTTGGCATAAAGTCCAGCAAAAGCAGTAAAGGTACACAAGAATAATAATTTGATATGTGCCGTGGGCTGTGAGAGTATTGTTTCAGTTGCTGTTCATTCTAGAAGGGTGCGTGATGGTATTAGGGCATGCCAAATCAACTACAGTTTCACTAAATATATGGGGTACACTGAAGGCTTTCGTAAAATTGCGTTGATGTCGCCATCCCTTCTTCAGCAACTGTAGTGTCGAGAGACGATTACCGTGAAGCTTACAGTATGTACCTATTTCTAAATTTTGGTCCGTAGTGAAATAATTTATGGGTCAGATACAAACTAGCTACTTTAATTTTTGTAATTACATAATATGTTAGATTTGCATTGTTATATCTGTTCAAGTTATCTCGCATGGTCTTATCAACTGCAACCTAATTCCTACTTTCAAGACAAGTTGGGCGAATGCTTTCTTTGAAAAGTCTTCATTTCTCTGATGGAATTTTTGTTTAGTTGCAATAATTGTGGAATTTGCTCAGGTGTGTGTACAAATAAATGGTCATCATACTGAGGTAAAACAGACATGTGAATTATGACAATTTTCATTTAAAATTCCATCATTAATTATTTACCGAAACAAAGTAGTTTACAACGGCAAAAAATTGGTGATCGAATGGTTACCAGTGACATGTAACAGTCTTATTACAAACACACTAGTGTCACTACACTTCACAATTCGCATCCTTTAATGTAAAGATGTCTTTTAAGTTATTGAATGCTCTTTGTGAGTTGTGTACCTCAACTATTGTCGCACAAACAGCGAAATGATGATGGAGTATATTTGTAAAATAAAAGAACTACCAGAAATTGCTCGCGTTGTGTTTTACAAATCCTACTTTTACAGATAGGCGTTGGCTTTTGTCCAAAAAAAAAGAAGTTTTTTGAGAAAAAAGCAAATTTAATTACTTTACAACCCTGACCAATTATACTAGTTAAATGGTTAACGTTACTGACTACTGCTGTACTATTTTTGATTACTACTGTTCTTTTCTTGAAAAGTAAACAACCAACGGTTTTCCTTCCAGCAACTTGAAAATTTAAATGTCCCTTGTTGTAGGGTAAAAGTTTACTTTGTCAGTTGAGATGCCAGAATAATATGTCAACTAGGGGTGACTGGGTGTGCGTACTTACCTGTAGGCCTTGGGAGAATCACCCTATCTACCCCCCTTGTTAGAAGTTTTCTTCAAGGGGTCTTTGTTCGCTTGATGCTGGAAGGCACCAAAAAGGATATGGTCAGTTTGTGCACATTCAGAAATCTGAGTTTCCAATAGAACTTGTAAAGTTTCATGGGTGCAAAATCCATTTTTCTAGATTGCACAAAGCTTACATTTGGCTTCTCGGTCGGGTAATCTCCATAATATACTTTTTAACAAGAATGATTACCAGCATTGTGGCGTGCTCTATTTGATTGTGTCATATAATTACCGACCACGAACGTAGTACGATGGAAGGTAATATTTTCAGAGGTGTCTGGGGAGAGGGAGGGGGGTTTGGGTACCCTAACCAAGTGACCCTACACCCAAACCCCCCTGCTGGGTCTGGTCTGGCGGAGGAGGGAAGGGGTTGGGCACCCTTACCAAGTGACTTTACCCCAGATGGGGGAGGGGAGGATACTCTAACATGTGACCCTACCCTCCACCCCCCGGGCTAGATCTGGTTGGTAAGGGGAGGGGGATACCGTAACCAAGTGACCCTATCCCCCCATCAACCACGGTCCCTGTCCTTATCATGCCAAACCAGACATCGCTATTGTCTTGTAATACTAATGCAAGGCTGTCTTGTTCAACCATAATGTTGGTGTGGGTAGGTAGATGAAGAGATAAATTAATTACGATATAAAATATAAAAAATTAAAAGAGAGATGAAGAGGTGAAAAGTGAGATAAGGGTGTCTGAAAATTTATTAAGCCAAATTTGGTATTATCTTATTTGAATTTTTCAAATAATGATTGCAATTAGAAAATTTTTTTGAAGTGGCCACAAGCCGTAGTGACCAGTTAAGTCGCTCCGCTCTAAAGAGACTAAAATACTGTTCACCTTGAGAACTACGACTAATCCAATTTTCCAAAACAATCTAGTATTAAATAACCATTCGAGTTTTTCCATAAATACCAGGACACAAAGTTGGCAGATCTGGCAATTACTTCTTACCTTGTTTTTCCTACATTAAATTTGTTATAATCATTAATAAATTTGGTGGAATATGCTACTTGAAGTTCTAATTAATAATATGTATGAAAAAAATAAAATTTAAACTGAAACACAAAAATGCCAGATCTGTCAGATCTGCCAATATTGTATAGTTATGGAAAAACTCGAATCTAGTTTTCACAATACACATTTCTGACAGATCTGTCAGAACTGTAAGTGGATTTCTACTCCTTGCTGTCGTTTGTGCTAATTATTTCACAATGTACCCACAATCCAGCAAGTACTGGAAATATTACATAACCCTTATATTTAAATTCTAAATTTTAATTATTCTTAAAAATTGCATTTTATTTCTATCGTGAAAAACCCGAATCGTTTGAGTTTTTTCACTATAGGCGTTTCTGTCAGATTATCTGACAGATCTTCATACAGGGAAGAGCAAAAAAAAATTGTCAAAAATTGCCCCCAGTGGAGTTGGAACCCAGGACCTCCGAATCATGAGGCCAATGCTCTGCCAACTGTGCTAAATCACTATTTGGTTGTATGTGTGAATCATTAAGGCCTTTATAAAGTCATGCTCTATTGATTCTAGAAATGAACAAAGTCCAACATGTGAAGT
>JBCAUG010516858.1:0-15040 GCA_038406175.1 Haplosyllis leylae | reverse complement strand
AGTTAATCGAAGTTGTGTGAAAAGTGTGTGGGGTGCAAGGTGTGCAATATACAATGAGAATTGCTTGTTCCCTGATGGGGTTGTTCCCCCTGGGAATGACACAGGGAACAACATGGAGAATGACACGGGGAATGACCCTGGGAACGACAGGGGGTATGACACGGGACGAACAGACGAGCCAGCAAGTGGAATTCTTTCACTCTTTGATTTTTCAAATGTTTCACAAATAACCGGATTTTCCAACCATTCAAAGAAATTATAATTCACATAAAGTACATTGTTAGTAACAAAATGACAATGGAACACATCAGTAGCTTCATTTGAATTCAACCCGTGTTTCACACAGCTGAACTTAGGTTTTCATTTTGAGACCGAATCATGAAAATGAATATCCAACAATTATTCAAACTGTAAATAAAGTTCGAGGCTCTTTGCTGTAACCTGCAGCAAGTGTTCGCATAGACTGCTGCATTTAGCATCCACAATTTTTTTACTTGTATTTGCAGGAGTGAAGCAATTAGTGATGACAGGCATGATTACCAATCAGTGCGTTGAGTCAGCCGTGCGTGATGCGGCAGATCGCGGATTTTACGTCACATTAGTTGAAGACGCATGCGCAGCGCATACGCAGAACGCTCACGACCATTCCCTGAAGAACATGAAAGGATTCTCACGAATCTGTACAAGCAGTCATATTGTGCAAGAAATAAACAAACTGTGATAAAGTTTTTCCAACTTCAGGTTCTTGTCACTGTCGAAATGGAAAAAATGGGACACTTTGATAGTGATAAGTTGTGAGAAAGTTTGCATACTGCACACATAAAATGATGTGTCACATGTGCTTAATTCGAAAAGATATTTTAAAAATGGTATATCAATAAAAACAGATTGTGGTACAAATACACCACAGTACTTTTGTTTCAAACTGAACTTATGTTTGTTTTTGCTGCTTAAATATTTGGTTTCAAGTTACATATTCTGACACAGTACTTGGGTGCCAATTATTGCGACAGGAAAGAATAATCTAAAACTTTGTATCTTCTGTACTGTCAGTATCTCAGGTGTTAACAAAACACCTGACGTTCTCTCGCAGTCACATTATAAAATGGGTTTGAAACATTTACACGTACACTTTCTTCCGGTGGCCAGAAAACTGCGAATATGTTTGAGGTGTTCGTCATTGCTTCCTTCTTACTCGGCGCCCATTCCTTCAGGATATCTCCACAGCCAGTCATCATTGGTAAAAATCTTTTTTTTCATCGGATAAAAGATTTTTTTCTTTTGTTACCGACCACGTACGTAGTACGAGGGAAGGTAATGGTTCACTTGCTCTGTCCACACGAGGTGAGGTACCAGGTCAGGTAAGCAGAGAACCGCCCCGCACCTCCCTTCCCCCTGGGCAGGTAGGTAGGGGACTGTCACACCCTACCACCCCAGAAAGACCAGGCAGGAAGGACGAAAGAAAGGACTAGTCAGGAAGGAGCCCCATCCCCTACGGCTAGGAATGGTCCAGAATGAGCAGCAAGTTTAGGAGGAATGGGGATTGGGGGGGATGGGGTGTGGTCGGTATGCCTCATAATGTTAATACGAGGTCTATCTTGTGAATTTTTTTTTAAATTTCTAATAGAATGGTTAACTTTTCCAATTGGATTTTTTTCAAAGGATTCTTTCCGCACTTCCTCTGGCTTGCAGTCCACCAGACACCACATCACCCTGTAATTACTATTACGTTACTTGAGACGGGAGCGTAATACTAACCGCTACATTTTTTGACATATTTTTCTCTTCAGGTGGGGTAGATGTGGAACCAGTAGGTAAGTGGCCATTCCAATTGTCCCTGCAAATCTTGGACGCCGGAGAGTACAGACACACGTGTGGTGCTGTTCTTATCAGTGAAGATTGGGTTCTCACCGCGGCGCACTGCACGGACGGACGGACAGGGTACACCTCAACATTATTTCGTTTGCAATAAATTTATAGATTAAATTTTAGATGTAGCGAAATTCTGATAATTTGTGCAAATTTTGGTTCCCCGACATTTCAATTGTGCGTACAAACGCGGACACGTATTAATAGCCTCAGAAAATGAACTAAATTGTACGCATTGTGTTTAGTTTAGATGAACAAGCAACAGAAGAAAACGTTAATTGTTAAATGTTGTAAAATTTATAGATTTGCTATCATCACTGGAGCTCATGACATTCAGACTCAAGAGCAGGGAAATCCTACTTTGATAGAGATTGATGAAATCATCGAGGTGAAGTGTATAAAATATGTTTATTATTTTGCAAGATTATTTTCACTTCACCTGTAATATCTGGGTACTAATTTTTACAATTTATTTCCAGCATGAAGATTACAGTCCGTTCTTTCTGACCAATGATATTTGTCTGATCCACCTGGCGACCCCTGCCGACACAACCGATGAGTTCGTGGAGATCGTGGCGCTGGCGCCATCTGATGCCCCAGACTTTGTTGGTTCTGACTGCTACATCATAGGATGGGGAACTATTGAGGTTCTTCCCGATGGTATGCTTGTCTTGTTGTATTGTTTAAATTGAAATCTACGTTTTTCATAACTATTCCTCTTATGAGACAAGACAAATTTCAATTCACACTTACAAGTTAATTTTCAGGGGAACTGGTGCTGCCTGACATTCTTCAGGAATCTCAGGTCGATGTGATGCCCAACGATGAATGCAACGACCTGTATGGTGGAAGCATCCAGGACTCCATGATTTGTGTAGGTGTGCCAGGAGAAAGCGGAGGATGCTTCGTAAGTTCAAACTAAACATTTTCAATGACGTATAGTTGTTGCCATATTTTAGTTTTTCATGCATTCACATTTACAATTGATTCCGCAACAGGGTGACAGTGGGGGCCCCACAGTGTGTGATGTTGATGGTGCGTGGACTCACACGGGAGTAGCATCGTTCGTTGCTGATTCTTTCTGCGACACAGATTTCCCAACAGTGTACACACGAACATCCTCCTTCAGAGACTGGATCACCGAAAACACTGGAATTTAATTAGCACAACTAAACGAGTACAAAGAAATTGTCACTCTGTGAAATAAAAGAGAGATTTTCTCTTAACCAGAAAAATGTAATCAGTTATCCCGACCGAAAATGTGTCACTTTAAACTGCTTTACAAATCGATCTGTAAATGTGTAAAAAATAGTCGCGATAGCTTCTTAGACATAAAAGATGGATGAAGAATTTCAAATAAGGACAGAGTCAATTGTTTGCCTGTCCGTGGCGCTCAGCCCAAATCGAGTTTTTTTCCAAATATATCACAAATCTGACATTTCTGGCATTTTTGTACAAAACTGACATCGAGGGGTTTTGAAAAGTTTTTAGCAAAGAATAAAGCTACCTCGAGTGGCAATTGAACTCACAACAAACACTGACCATCACTGGTTTAGAAGTCTGTAGCCCATCCAGTTGAGCTAATCACACATGTGCTGAATAAGAAATCCTTAAATTGAACTTTGTTTCGTGCACCACTTCACTTTTTGGACTTGCAGTCTGATCTGGCAAGGCATGAAACATTGGCAGAGTTGTAAGGCACTGTTGTGAATTCATTTCCCACTGGAGACTACTTTATTTTTTGCTGAAGCTTTTTGATGTCAGTCTTGTACAAAATACCAAAAATGTCAGATTTGTGTTATTTAGGAAAAACTCGAATGTGACAGTTACCCATAAAAGTGTCCTTTGAAGAAACAGACTGGATGAAAGTAATTTTTGAGGTGAACAAGATTACGCTACATTTAAAGAAAATTAAACCCGTGACTTCTTGTTGAAATTAGGCCCAGAGATTTTGTCTGCAATCAGATCTTTTCAGATAGTTATTTGCACAAAGAATGGCAGAAGATCTGGCTTCAATATTTAGAACAAAAGTGCACTGAACATTTCCCTCATGAGGCATTGTTTTACAGTGGCATTTGAAATTCGAAAGTGAAACAATTTATGAAGATGAATGCTTAAGAATAGTGATTAATGACGAATATCCCAAGACAATGTTGACAAGCAGATATGCAGACCATCTTTTGTGACAACATTGATCGACATTAATTGAGCCGCATTTACCACAGACTTGAGTAATTCAAATCAAATTGATTCCCATCAAAATGTGGTAAATATCAAAATAAGATGTATTGTTGTTCAACAGGAAACATCATCGAATATTGTCTCAGCTTTCACATTTATTTCATTACCCTATTTAAAATTCGAAGAATTCTTATGCTGTTGGCATGTGTGTCATGTTGCGATTGTTTTGTTCACTTATGAAATTTTCTCTAAATTGTTAAAATCAGAAATTAACAAGGCGGAAATATCTTTAAACTGCTTGGGGTCTTTTGAATTGGTTAGTTAATGTTTGTGTGCTTCTCTCATTCACAATGAAGTGCAAGTGAAATAAAATGGACCAGAAAACATCCAAAAGGACATTCTCGGTGACAGAAAGATCACAACAATCATTTTCGAATACCACCATGTAGCACTTGTACAATTTTGATAGTGGTCAAATAAAACCTCGCTGTTGGCATGACTGGTTTGCAGATCACCTGATTAGAGAACAGCGATTGAAATGCATTCAGAGTTTTAATGGAAGCATCAATCACCCACTATCCGTCTCTCTTATTGGTCTGTAAGTCACTTAGTGTTTCACCATTCATCTGTAATTATACGTGAAAGTACCATTAACTTATATCTCATCTGGTCACAACCTGAACTTACACGTCATAAAATATTTGTCTCTTCCGCGTTTCACTGCATTTACTGCAAGGGGTGCTAATCTAAAGGCTGCACTGGTGTAACATTTTATCCGAAATCTTAAATTTTAGTTGTTACGAATAAAAAATTTATTCAATACATAATTATTAGGCACTTGGCTCACAGTTTGTGTGAGATGTTGATCGGCAACCAACCTTGATAATTTTACAAATGCCAGAATCAGATATTTACAATGTGAATGAATCTGGACATATTTGCTCCACGTCCGCTAAATTACATTTGACACAATGTCACATCACAGACTGATGTAACCAAATTGCTTGGAATAACTGGTAGGTAATTGCTTCAAGTGCAAAAGGTCCCAGGAAATAATACTTTATCCATAACCAGCTTAATCCCGGAGCTTCTATTTTAGTCAACTGGAAAAGGTCGCATCGGATTTTGCGACATTTCCGACAGAGTGTTCTTGCATGGTCATGTTTCCCTTTATGAACGGCTTGACTTTTCTTTTCAACAAACCACACGGGTTTAGGAAAAAAGGTCGGATGTACACCAATTTTGTTAACATTTCATATACATTTTACATTTTAGATTCACTGGTTGAATTGTGTATTATGTGTGGTTCCCATAAATGAAAATGATGTTGATCCCTGGACTAACCCTCGACAAATAAAAATAGTTTAACCTTTAATACTGCACCCCAACTACAGAAAGATGTCTGTCCACAAGCAGCACAAATACAGCCGATGCAGTTTCAGCTGATATCTTGGACCGTATTTTCTGGTGCTTGTGTGGTAGGACGTTTGTGCGTTTTAAAATATACCTTCTGTGGTTTATATTTACTCAGCAAATGCAATGCTGACAACATATATGTTGATTAGAACCCAGTTGCGAGAGCCAGTCCCGTGAGGTATGACATTTTCGTCGGTGAGAGAAGGTGTGAGGAAAGCATGGTGTAAATTCTGCTGCAGGAATAACATGTAACAAACTTAATCCTCAAACAGCATCTTAAATATCTACTTAAACAGCATGTCCTACTGCAGAAGTAAGGCTTCCAACTTAAATATATTGCGCTGTGTATCAAGAAAGCTTACAAACATCGTTATACTCGTTATTTTAGAGATATAACGTGCAGCTGGGTTACAAGTGTTTTGAGAATATAAATACGGCCTCCTGCATTACATGTTTTGTTTCTAAGCCATGGCTTATTTTGATACTGAGACAAGCACACTAATTTTGTGGGTTGGATTGCCTCAACCACTTGAGAATTAAGACAGAACTGACATAATCAGCTAAAAGCAAAACTGTGCACTAATGTCAGTACAGAAATGGATGTCACTAATGGTAATCAGGCACATTTTGACGCTGACAGGAAATGCACGTTTCCAGTCGAAAAGCTCATTTCACGTCAGTTAACCATTTACAAAGTACAACTCTTATTCATGCTGACAGCAATCTAGCTGAAATAATCATGTTAGCCCCTGTTGTTTACACCCACAATTACTGTTCCTCTTAAAGACGAAATTATTTGTGAATCATTCATTGAGAGTTTCGACGTCGGCTCTGACGTCGTGTGCTGCTGGAGAGAAATCTACGAAAATGTCAAGGTTATAAGTTTGTTCCTGACACGTTAATTTGGTACAACCTAGTTCCACGTCGAAATATTGACAGAGATTTATATGTAGATCTCTATGAATCTTTTACAGGCCCAGGTGGAGTTTTATTGAAACTATAAACTATGATATTTGGACAAATTGACCATTTTTATGCTACGCTCCCAGAATTTGCCCTGAACATGTGTGGATCTGAGAACGATACATGCATGTGAAGCTCTAGTTACCCATAGAAAGTCGCCTCCAGCAGACTGCAATGCCTTTCCCCAATGCATTCAGACAAATTTACCCCCCCCCCCCAATATCTTCGTTTGTAGTACCAGCATGCATAGTTTACGTCATAGAGGGCAGACAAGTTTTGGAAAGACTTCTTCACTTTGAGTAATTTGTGTACATATGGATGTTCATCTTGTAGTAAGGTGATCCAAACCAAGCTCCATTGTGATCTGGCTCGCAGTAAATTTATTGTTCCCCAACGTGACATATCAGAGGCCGGTACCTGGATGAATCGTGGTGGTATTTTTTTCAATAAAATGTTTTGCTTACTGATGCAGAAGCCTGGAGATGCCATATCTTTAGGAAAAAACTGAAGTAATTTGGATGCTTGCACCTGAGCAAGACAGCTCTTGCAGACAATTATCCCCCATTGTCAAGCAATGTTGTACTGCTAATGTAGATACATAAAGGATAATTTCTGGAATATTGTTTACTAGTTCTCAAACAGCAGTCGATGGCACCAAGCTTCGATGCCTCAGAGGTGTTGCATGAGTATAGGAAGACGACTATTGTAAAAAATTGTGTTTCAGTTCAAGATCAGACCTTTTCCAGAGAGAGAATAGAAATGCCAAAATCTTCCACAAGTCAAATTCAAATCAAGATGCTTTGCTCTTTTTGTTTCTTTAATTTCTCTTTTCCCGGGGCACAATTTAAAAATATAATTGGTAAAGAATTATTTTTGTTCCTAAATCCTTCCACCTTTATTACCTCAGCCTCACCTTCTTCATCATCTTCAGTATTAGACACAATATCAACCCCTTGCAATCCAAGCTTGTACCATGCAGTGTGTTTATTTGGGTCATTGAACTGGTAGGTTAAAAAGAATTGAAATTGAACTGTGGAAATATACTAAATACAACTACTTTAGTGGTACCTTCTGCACCAACATATTGTAAACATTGCCTGCCTGCAAAACCAGGTCATTTCTTGTACCAAACACAGTGCGTCAGCATGATCATGCATGATCATGGTAAAGTATAAGTTATTTATAGTACACAGTATTTTCAGCGAGACTTCATCAATGTAGGCTTCACTTTGCCCAGAAGTGGGTGTGGCACATCAGTGTGTGTGGTTGGATTAGATCCAGATCTACAGCTGTGGATTAGATCTAGATCTAAGGCCATGGCTTAGATCTAGATCTACAGCCACAGATTAGATCTAGATCTATGGCCAAGGATTAGATCTAGGTCTACAGCCATGGATTAGATCTAGATCTATGGCCATAGCTTAGATCTAGATCTATGGCTGCAGATTAGATCTAGATCTATGGCCACAGATTAGATCTAGATCTACAGCTATGGATTAGATCTAGATCTATGGTTGCAGCTTAGGTCTAGAACTACAGCTGCAGCTTAGATCTAGATCTATGGCCACAGCTTAGATCTAGATCTACAGCTGCAGCTTAGATCTACATCTATGGCTGTGGCTTAGATCTTGATCTACAGCCGCATTGTTAATGCTCAGTGCTACATTGCTTTATGTAGTTTAAAATTTAGAATGTTAAGATTCCACCGGTGTCACATTCAAATTGGTTTTGGGATTAAGTAAAATCAGGAGAGCAACAGGATTACTGCAGATATACCCACTTTCACATTTTATCATATTTACACATTTTCATTTGTATTTTGAAGCAAAGATACCTTTTGTGAACGGGTAATTAAGAAGATTGAGGTTTAACCAGAAAATGATATGAGTATCTCGAATTAAAGCCACATCTCAACTGTTATTTAACATAAAGATCTATGAATTCCAGAGAAGCACATAATTGTAAAATTCTAATGTTCCCTTTTAATGGTAAGATAATAATAATGGAGTCAACAGATATTTAATTAAAACATGTCAAGTGTTTTACTATGTTTGGGTGGTGCTAAACAGACTTGTAATCTGAGTCATGTCATAATAATTGCAGGCTGGGGAAATTGCATTTGATGTGTGTACATCAGTGAATTCAACAGACTCATGGACAATGAATACATGTTCCAAAAAGTGGCTTCTAGGCACACATGGGGACACATGCTACAATTGTACTTGACCAAATTCAAAACAGTGATTTTTCTTCATAAACAGTGCTACATTGTGATATAATTTTGAACAAAAAATCCAGTAGGGTTTATTACACACAATAATTATTTTTACAGAAAAGTATCAATCAGAAATGGTTAGAATTGGATCAGTTGTAATCAGAATAAGATTGGTTTTTGGTCAGAATCAGATCTGTCTGAGTCAGAATTGACCATTCAAACTAGTTTGAAAGTGCTATGAATGTGTCCACTTTGTAACATCGACCTCATATTAATCATTAACACGGGTTTAAAAAAGTCAACATCATCACATAGACACAGCATTCTTTATAAAACTCCAACCATATTTTCATTCAGGCTACCTTATCAAAATTTAAACAATAACCTCGAGGCTTCACCATCTAGCTTAGTAGTCTTGTAGTCTTGTGTATTTTCTCAGCAATGAAAAGGGGGCGCTCTAGAATGGGATTAAAGATCTCCCCTATCTAGACTCATAACCGATATGAATGTGAAGTTCTCCATGAGAAGTTCAATTTTCAGGGAGGCAGTAAACTATCTAACCTGTCAGACATATCATTCTGGCCTTTTGTTTTTCCTGCTGCTGACTCATGAACAAATTTGCCACATATTGGGTAAGGTCTTCTGTGGACAAGATTTCCTGGCATTAAATATCAATCGTGAAATTGTTCGAATATTGTTTCATGTGGTAAATTGAGATTTGTGTGTACTTTTTACCCACTTCACCAAATATTCATAAGTATCTTCCTTATTAATGACAGATGTCCTTGTATACAAATTATAGCTGCAGTCAAAAATCATTATCCAGCTCTCGTTAAATGGCTGCACATTTGAATGTGAACTGAATTTTGTTGAGCCTACAAAGACAGTCAAATAACAAGGAATGAAAATAAAAAGCTAGAGGTAAATCCAGGATATCTCATAGGGGGCATTCTACCAAGTTTGCCAAACAAACTACATGAAAATAGGGAGCAGAATGAATCATGAAATCACTGTGGCACCTTCATCGGCCAATGAAAGTGTTGGATGCCTGTTGTTGCATTGTTGCATCCAAGACATCAAAGATTTTTTCCTCTCCAAAAGCTTTAATCTTGGAATTACCTTTCCAAATAATCATTAAGTACTGCCTTTATGTATTGTGATTTTTTTCCAGATTATTTCATCTGTGCAAATCTTTATTGCCTTTTGTTCAGGAATTAGTTGGATTTGTGATTCAAATGTCATTATCTCAATGCACTGGATTAAGGGAGAAAATGCACACACCTAGCATTTGAGTGTAATTACTAGCTTCTGTGGTAGTTTGCCTCGTTATCATTGGCAAATGGCATCCGCTGTCTTATGGATTGTTGTCATTTCAATTATTAGAGAGTTAAGTTTTTTGACGTATCAGTTGACTGGTGTAGCGTCAGGAGGTGTAACCACCAAAAAAGGAAGTAATGTCCTTCCTTCCCATGTTGTCGCAATAGTTTTTTACCATACGCAATTCTGCCAGATCTAGCAGATCTGACAGATCTATAAGTGGATTTCTACTTCTTGCTATTGCATGTATTAATTATTTGATTAAATACACACAATCTACAAGTACTGCAAATATGAAATGACTCTTACTTTCAAAATTTAAATTAAAACCTCACCAATGATTGGTACAACAAAGGTCATTGGCTAACTGGGCGGCCATATTTGACGGTAATTGCTTCTTAAAAGTTGCATTTTATTTCTGTGGGATCTGAAGATCTGTTATATTTGCTTATCGTGAAAACTCCGACAGTTTCCCAGTCAGTTTTTTTTAATTTGAAAACATTGCGTAATATCATGTCAATACCTATTTCATATGGTTCTCAAATCCAATTAGCATATGCAATTACTGATAAATATATATCTGAACACTAACCTCCAGTTGACACAAACGTCCACTTAAATTATGATAAAACCGACTAAGAGAACCTTAAAATATTGAGTTTCAACGATTGCCTGCACCTGCAACAATGACAAGCACATCGTGTAAAAGGAAGTAAACCTATCCTCCTTTTTCAAAGAGGCTTAAAGAACATTACCCATGTACGCCTTCTTATGGAAACTGTTCTGTTCCATTTCAACCACAAGTCGGTGTGTTTTTCGTTTGCTTCAAGTAAATGTTACCTCGACATCAAAGGCGATCGCACCTAGACGTGTCAAAAATATTTTGCAAAATATAATTAATATATATATAGATCTATCATAGCAATATTTCATGCTTTTGACTGCCGTCTCATGTATTAAGTCATGGCTGTATTTTCTGGAGGCAGGCTGTCTGTGCACAACGCATTGAAAGAAAAGGACAAACACGAACATATTTATGCAATAAATTTCATGTTATGATAAACTCGACTAAAATAAAACTAAATACATATAAGTACCATGATACATTTAACCAATATTTTAAACGTTAATAATTAACACACTTCATACGGTAGCAGTATATATATTCACGCTAATAATTTACCAAGTTCTCACTATATACAAGGACTTTACTGAAGTATATCACTACTATAATAATAACTACATGTAGATACGAAGTAATTCAAAATGATCTGCAGTTTGTATCCGAGCTGTAGGTATATATATGCAGCTACAGCTTAGGTCATTTAGCCCAATGTTGTCTGTGGTCAAAAACCACTTACACCCCAGCTCACAAACAAATCTAATCCCGGAAAGATGTGTATGGGATCTGAGGTGTGAAGTAAATCTCTTGATTTCTTTTTGCTCATAGTTTCTTTCGAGATCAGTCATTACTAGCAATTATCGCCAAATATGGCCGCCCACCTAGCCCATGACTTTTGTTGTTCCGAGCACTGTTAAGGTGTTCATGAACAAAGTAGCATTGTGAATTAGTATCCGTGCAAGTAATTGGACAGCCCAAAGAGTGATAATTGCTAGTAATGCATAGGTCGAATTTTGGACAGATGCATTCAACGTTCCTTCAAGAGATTTACCTTTGCTTTGTATCACTTTCAAAACACTGATATGAGACAGGTGATTATGTAGGACGATACATCAAGAAAATCTGCTCGTTATGAAGAAATCAATGATTACTGACACATTCAAGTTATTTGCCAATAGAGTCTTTCCAAATGAATTTTAAGCAAAGAACATCCACGTAGACTTTCCACTTAATCTGTGTTGTTGATGAACTTTGTGTGACGACCCAACCAGTTTTTCCTTCCAACTCCCCTTAGTTTCTTTTGATATTTCTTGTGCCATTTACACGACGGATGCATTATTTTTATTTTACCAGTTCATGTAAATATTTTCATTTCTGTACTAGCATATTTTACTAATCAACACTGAACAAAAACAAAAACTGAAGAAGCATTTTTATAACAACCAATCATAAAACTATGATTCTGACTCAGGTACGGCAATGAACAACCTACAACTTAACATGTTAATGTATACCATTCTACCAGTACTACGACTATTATAGATATACCAACAAATTACTTTAAAGCGACATTCGAGATATGGTATCTTCTTATAGCATATTCAACACATATGTTATTGTTCTGTCATTGTAGCAAATATAGATTAAACTGTCAATTTCAAAATCACTCTTTATCACTTTACTGTTTAAAGTTGGAAGATCATAATTATATATGTACCTACCACTTCTTGTACCTAACAAGGATTATAGAGCACGCACGTTCATGCTCATGTAGCTGAGGTATGGAGTTTTCATTAGGATACTTTTTGTGACCCTGTATCATATTAATTTGGAATAGAAAACTCAGATTTAAAATCCTCCCACCATAATTTGTGAAATTCCCCTACCCCCTACCCTAAAGCAAAGAAAACGATGATGTACTTGTAGCCCTTCAGTGTATCATCCAAAATAATTGTTTACATGAATGAATTAGTACTAAATATATATCCGTGTCTTCTTCGTGTCAACAAATATAAACTGTAAACCTGACGACAATTGGCGATAAGAATATTCATATAGCACATTCCCCATAATCTTTTTCTGTGTCACGGTTTCCTTATTTAATTGTTTGTGTAGCTTACATATATTTTACACTCATCGTCCAATCCAAATAAAGCTATTTTGTTTGTTGTGATCTCACGGACGTGAACTGGAGAATGAGTAATAAAATGTGATTGTACTGGGGAAAAGGAAGGGATTCATTTTATCATTACAGATGAGATCAGAAGATAGCTTCACTGGATATTCTTGGTAATCAGATCATCCCAGAGTTGGTATGATTTTCTTGGAATATGTCTTAGAACTATCAACAAACAACATAAGTACGAAAGTGGAATGGTTTAGTTCAACAGAATCACATCACAGACAGTTCACATAGTAAGACCTAGGCTTAGAGTTAATCAGATTTCACCGTCCACCATGTGTGTTGTGTGACCTTGTGATAAAAGAAGATCAAGTAGTGTTTTTTCCTCCTTTAGTCCGCCATAATAGAAGCTGCGCAGAGTTACATCGGTCAGCAGGTCACCGTTTGCCCGAGCTCAAAGCATTACATATTGTGTCCAATTTACCGTTCATATCATCCAGCTTCGTTTCCATGTTCGTCACCTTCGCTTCCATCCCGGTCTGTTGTCGCTCTATTTCTCGGATGTCATCCAACAAAGAGGTCTGGGATTTAAACATCTCAACCATGGTGATGGAGTTGTCCGCAAGACGGCGCTGCTCCTGCTTGACGTCACGAATGGAATGGATGGCCTTCAGGAGCTTCTTCTGGTAGCGCCTCACAAGCCGAGTTTTACCTAGTTTCTTATTTTTGTAGACGAACCAGCCTGCCTTGAGGATGTTAGCTGCGGCGTGTTTAAAGCGCTTATCCAACTCCACATCGATGACAAAATTATGAACATATTTTTCGGCTCTGGACAGCTCTAGCTTTCTAGCAAGGACGGCGACAACTAATGCGGTGCAACCGGCTCCGAATATTCCTGTCAGCACAGCAATACCTCGGCCACAGTAGGAGTTGGGAACGATGTCGCCGTAACCGACAGACAGGAAGGTAATAGCGATCATCCACATGGAGTTAAAGAAGTTGGCGTGGAAATCATCATGGTACATCTCGCAGGCTCGAAGCATCCAGGACGCCACGATGAAGACGGACACCATCAGCACGGTGAGGACGTACTCAGGGTACAACGTCATCATTGACTTAAATATAAACTTAAAATTGAAGTGGATTCGGTTGAGGGCACCGAGACTCTGAGACGACGCATCCGTGAAGAGTCGACTGTGCAGCATGAGAACACGGCAAAGCAAATAGAACCTGAAAAGGAAAACAAAACCAAATTTTACAACGTGAACGATTTGTTTGTAATTTATTGGAGTCTTGCAAGATTTTTTCCAAGTGTTATCCGTACTTGTAATAAGAACCTCGCGTGATTTTTTCTGCACATTATTTATTTTCGACTTATATTCCCTTTCTTGTGTTTTATTATTGACTTGATAACACTTAAACTTATGTAAATAAAGTAATATTGTACCAGTCTTTATTTTTAGCAGAGCTGTTGTAAACAGCTGGGCTATTTAAATGGAAATATTTTTTGGTGAAATCTCCAAGATTCTCACAAGATTTGGGAATTTAAGCAACTCTGATTGGTCAAGACAGTGATCACATGACTAAATAATGAGATTTGATGAGACTTGGGCTTAAAGAGACTTTGGAAAGTGAACTTGCGTTAATGAGACTTTTTGTTGCTTAAAAAGTCTCTTTAACGATGCTTAAAGGGACTTTTTACTCATTAAAGAGACTTTGCCTTCATTGCTTAAAGAGACTTTTGACTGAAAAGTCCCTTTAAGCATCCTTAATGAGACTTATCACGGTAAAAAGTCTCTTTAACGAAGTCTCACGAGATTTCGGCCGAAATGAGATGTGCGAGAGATTTCTAGCAGACGATTTTATGCAAATTAGGTAGATTGCAGTACCGGGACTGTGCTAGCAGACGATATTAGCCTGGAAACTACAACTTTTGGAAGAAATCCCCGATGACGTCATAATCTATTTTTAGTAACCGGGATCAGGAAGGGCTTTCCCGTACGAAATGGCGTGTCTCACTTCGGGATTTCATATGCTCGTAATTTCCTCAATAATGCATCCAGAAGGTTGCTGTTTTGGGGACACATAGCGCCCTATGTCCCCTACCCCCAGTAAAATTTTCAGCCCCCAACTCCCCCTGGAAGGGGAGATATCGGCCAAAAACCTCTGGGGGTAGAATCAATGTTGGAACCAATGATGGAACCAATCTGTTGGAACCAACTGAAATCCATCAAATCCATCAAAAAATACTTTAAATCAAGCCATCGTGGCTGTATCTCTGTTCTAATATGTAAAAGTAAGTGAAATCTATGCCCAGTTAAAATTTCATAAAGAT
>JBCAUG010516747.1:0-15041 GCA_038406175.1 Haplosyllis leylae | reverse complement strand
TAATTAAAAATTTACAATTGTAAGTCAGTTCCTGTAGACCGATCACATCTTGTGAAATTAAAGACAAAAATTATTGTTGTGAGTTGTTGCGTTAACATTTTTTACACTGTAGTTGCAATAAAACGTGCTGTTAAATAAGTGAAAAATGCGAACGGGGGTCGACAGGTGAGTGGGATTTATGGTAATTTAAAGCACCAGTAATAAAATGTAAATTACTGCGAGGAATAGGTTCAGATCTATTTTTACCATCAGTGCCGACATCCGTGTAAAAAGTCAGATACAAATGCATATTTAAAGGTTGATGTTAAGCAAATGTAAGCTATTTCTTTTTAAAAAGAGAAAATGTTATCAATAGGGTTTCATCATGAATCCTGTAAATCCACAGAAAGATCCATAATCATCATGGCTGCAGTCAATAGAATTGCTGTCAGTTGCACGACTCACTTCTACATTTATTCGATCAGCTGCAAAAAATAGTAAGAATGTAAAAGTTGTAACATTTGGTAAAAACTCACTCACTCACCGGCCTTCTGTCTCTTCATTCGCAGTGTTTCTTATTATTTTGAGTTGCTGATCTCTACAATTTTACAAGACATTAATTCTTTTATCTACTTCTCATTCCTAATCAGTGTCTCTGAACTTGATTTGACTGATGAAACAGTTAGATGTAGTCACCAGCCTGTGGAACGTTCTTCAATGACAAGTCTAACGTGTATTTGCACGGGTTATATTTAAACGGAACTTCTGACTTGTTGTCTTGGCAGAAAATATCAAAATTCAGTACTTTTCAACAGAATATTCACCTATGCATATATGTGGTACAACTGAAAGAGTAGGAGGTCCATTTGCAGCTGCAAATGCAAATACTGCATGCCTCTTGTGAGGCATTTGGCTGTTTTCAATTAATCTAAAGCAAACTTCCTCCCTGCTGAAGAGGCTGGTGGTGGTACATCGACTACAGCAGTAGCTGAGATGGATTAATATATACTTTTAGTCAAGAGATAACAAGACCTTGCTTCAACTTGAAGCAGTCACTGACCTGAAGGCTCTGATTCTGATCAAACTAAGACTCGCAGATCTCCTACAATGTTGCCACCATGAGAGATCAGAGTAAAGTGCCCAGAGCTCAGATGCCTCCTTTTATAGCAAAGGATGATGTCATCAATGGACTATCGAAGGAACATTCTGCAGCAACATGGTGGGAACACATCCCAGATTGCTAATTGGTTAAAAATCATCAAGCCATGCCTCTTTGGCATATTGCCAAGGAGGGGGGTGTGATGATACCAATTTCATCCAGATGCATCCGTCACATCCTGCAGGTGATCATATGATAGCCATTCAGAGTCAACAGAATGCAGGCTCCAAGATACTGGTCAGACATCCTGAGGAGGTCTACAAACACTTTCCCAGCCTCCTGTTGAGGAGGGTCCATTTTATCACACAGATCCACATCAATAGTCTGATCAGAATCAGAGGCAATGTCATGATAGCATGACATATATAATTCAAAGCTTAAAGTCAGAACACATAGATAAATGATAAATGATAAACACAAACTCAAATTCTGCAGTTCTGCATAGCATTGGTTTAAGTTTATAAAATATAAAAGCACGTTGTCAGGATGAGCACATGATTTATAAATGCCTCAGGCAAGCTTAATAAATGACAATATTCTTTTACACTATATTTCAATAATTGGTCATCATGTCAGAAGATTTTGCCTGACACTTGGGTCGCGTCTAAATCTGAATACAACTTGCGCATTCTGTCAGTGTAAAATCTTAAACAATTCTTACCTGTATTAAGCTCTACCGTTGCAGAACAGCTTCCGGTTCCATCTTCACTGTCTGAAGTATTTTCTTCTTGAAATCCACACAGAATGTTATGATCATTCCTCTTCAATCTAAGAGCTAAATATTTTTTGTCATCAGTGAACACATGCATGGAGAAGTAATAAAGCCCTGACTCAGGAGCCATGAACACACCAGTTGTTCCATCGTATCTGCAAAATATCCTTAATGTATCGACATCAGTTGTTCCTTGTATAATTTTAAATAAACAATGAACAGTGAAGTCCACGATTCCTGCTTCACATATCATGGAAGCAACTTTTATTCAAACGAATTACTGTTGTCCTTACTTTGTTTATATTTAAACAATCATCAAAAAATCTTTCCAAATGTACTCTATATGCTGCCAAATTATTTGTCCTCCATACATAATACATCAAGAACCAATATTTTTGATGTGTGTTCAAATATAAACAAAAAATGAAAGGACGACATGATGTGATAGTTAAATAACAAGCTGAAATGTTTTATTTGGCTAGAAAATCGCGAGGTGAAGACAAGTGATATTGGGGCCAAATAAAACATATTCAGCGAGTTATTTAACTGGCTTAAAAAATTAGGCACCTCGAAGCAACCATGGACCCACACTGATCCTACAAAAATTTCTTCTCTTGGCCTAACCTTTTGTTCTATTATTCAGTGATTAATATTGAGATTTGCCCACAAATGAATAGGGACCTTCCTTGCACTTGGCCTCAATTGTCCGAGGTGACGGAATCTCGAAAAAGTTGCCTTAAGTGGACTGAATTGAGCTAGAAAGTCACTGGGGTGAAGAACAGATAATAGGCCAGAGAGAGCCACTGACTCACACAGAGGGAGCCTTCATGCCCTTCCCTGGTCATAGCTTGTTTGGCCGCCTAACCGTATACATCACTCCGGTCTTCGAAATATTGACAATTTTGGATTATTTTTTTTACTATGAAAGAGTACAAGAATCTGTCTGAAATCTTTACTGGATACTGTCTGGATACCTATCTGTCTGTGTGCAAAAGGATTAATTTCTGTGACCAGTATTTCTGGTAGATTTTACCCTTCAAAGTTGGTGAATTTTTCGGATTTAGCAGCTCAAAAACTGACTACAAAACAAGGTAAAAATTACTAAAATTTGTGGTACCAATCAATGCAATTAATGTAAAACTTACTAATTAGTGTTGTTCTTCCTCTTTCATTTGATATGTTACAAGAGCAGTTTCTGAATTTCAGTTAGAAAAATGCAATTTTAGTGCACCCAGGTCAGTGCACTCAAGATGCCAATTTTGGTGGCAGGTGTCACCAAACAATAGGAATCGGAGCCCAAATTATCAACATAGAAAATGCTCCTGTGATGAATAGCGAGAGGTGCCGAAATTTTTTAACAGTAATTTAGGGATGGTAACAAATGTGGTAAAACTCAGTTTGATTCATAGTTCTTAGGGCCCGTTAACACCTAGCGTTTGCGACACTTCTGCGAGATTGCTCCCAAATCAAACACATGAATTCTGTCCTGTACTGTTACACCAAGCGTCAGTGACTGTCACTTGGAAATCGCTTTACAACCCTTTCGGAGCGATGTCACAGTGACATCGCTATCACTAGATATAAATGGGCTCTTACCCATTTCCTTTGTTAAGCCGCACGTTGTCAAATTTCATTTTCTCACCAACTGTGACATAAAGGAAACGTTCACGGAAAGTAGCATAAAAAGCAACAGAGAACAACCCTGGAAGATGTACAAAACCACTAGTTCTTAAAACATTTTTGAATCAATCAACCCTCATAGAGGGTTACCTTATTGATGGGTTGCTTCATGACATTTTTTTCCAGACGAGGTGAAAAATATTATTTTCGCGTGGAAGGGAGCATGTGAGATGAAATTGAATGAACATGGAAACAAACATCCCAGTTGGGGGCACAAGGGAGGCCAGATAGTGGGTGCAGGGAGAACCAAATGATGGACAAAAAAGCCAAATGGTTGATCAGGGGAGCCAGATGGAGGTAGGGGGCGCAGATGGGGGTAGGGGCAAGATGGGGGCAGGGTGGCCAGATATGGGGCTGGGGAACAGATGAGGGCAGGTGGTCTGATTGGTGGGGGCAGGGGGCCAGATGGCAGGCGGGGAGGGGGGCAGGGTAATCAGTAAAAACCCTTCTGTGTAAATTGTGGCATGAAACAACATTAACGAGTCACTAAAGTGGAATTCATTACTCCTCGATATTCTGTGTACTATTTTGGCTGCTTTTCCACGAATATATCTTTATTGTTGAGCAGCTTATTTTTCTCTAAATTTAGATCAAGCTATCATATGTTTACTGTGTGCAATAATGATGATAATATTTTACACCAGCTGGCAGCATTTACGCATTGTGCACATCCAAATTAATTGAGGAGAGGGAATACTCTCCACTTATCAACTTGATTATGAAATATAATTTCATTTGTAAAATATTGAAAGTTTCCTGCATTTATTCCAAACATATTTTGCTTTCATTAATAAGTGATTTGAATTCACAGCAAATTTAAGTTTAATGCAATTTTTTGAAAAATATTTGATTGAATTATCGCTTTGAATGAAGTGCATTGGTTTAAGGGTTCATAGTTTTTGTCATCAACTTTGACAGACTACCACTTGCACAACCAACAACATGGAAATCAGTAGCATATTGCACCTCAAAGTAGATTTGTTACCTCTTCCAGCATAGGTGACCTAATCAGGCCGGCTGATGAAGAGTAGTGCTACTGTCACAGGGTGCATAAAGAGGGTTTACATATCAGGACTATGATATTTGGAGCAATCTGGATATTTTAAGTAATCATTTTAGAATGCTCCAAATCACTTGGAAACAAGTCTGTTAGTGTATTCCATTACCTGGGACAGGGTTGGAGAGTGATCTCTGAGCCCTTTCTTTGTTCAGAACTACTTTTTTGTGGAGTATGAATTCTATGGTCTACTTACCCTCCTATAAATACCACAAGTGACCATGTGACCTCAGGAAATGTGGGCTAGACAGCAGACTATTCACTTCACCCCATGCTATGAAACTTCTCAGGTATGGGGGCATTCAATTCCATCTAGATGCAGTGAGCCTGAGGGTATATACAATCAAGGGAATGGGGTCATTCTGAGCCTTTTGATTATAGTCTCACTGGCAGCCCAAGGGTAGGTGCCCACCTGCATATTTTGTAGAGTGAACTTAATCTGCAATAGTTGCACTGGAATTTCTACATTGTGTCTGTAAATCTAATCATTACACTTTGTTGCAGGGTTTCTTTGTTACTAATGTCACCAATATCACTCTTTATTAGCTTGTCTAGTCATTCGCCTCCAGTCAGCCACTGCAACAATCAGGTTACTTATCCTAAGGGGTGACAGCAGTTTTTCATGTGAGTTCTCAGTTTGTGCACTGGGCCACAGTTTGGGTAAAGATCTAGCTTTTACATAAACAATCCTCCAAGAGGGTATGTGGATTGTAAGGAAATACACTAGACATCATAGTTGAACACTTTATTGTCCAATTTTCAGCAATTACAAGATGCAAACCTTCCTCTGAGAGTCAAAAACCAGTAATCATTGTTACCACTTGTACACAAGCAAAACCATCAGAAAAAGGAAAACCCTGGAAAGTATACAATAAATTAGGTTTACAGCATTCTTGCCTTTACCAACTCTATTCTAACTATTTCAATAAGAGTTATTTTACAATGTTATAACTTTACAGAGGATAGGTGTGCACTAAGGTTTGAGCTAAAGTATTCAAATAGGCCCTATTCACCAATTTGGATGCTCCCAGCCTGGTGTAAGCTCCTCAGTTGTGCTACACTTCCCTCACATGAGAAGTTCTATTCTGTGGAGTGAAGTGAATAGCCTGGTGTCCAACCTGCCTTTCTGAAGGTCATATGGTTGACCCAGGTAGTTGTAGCACCAACATATTACTCCACAATTATAAAATAGTTCCCTGAGGAGGGGTGTGAGTGGGAATGGAACCAAGCCAGAGTAGCGTAATGATATACAGTGCTGTTCTTACTGCACAGAAGGTCATGGGTTCCAACCCAAACCTCCACCAATGCTTGTGGACATGTCTGCAAGTATGTTGATCAAAAAGGCTCAGCTGCTATGCTGACCTCTATACAGCTAGCAGCTGTCACACCAGAGGTGAATCTGAGGATCACACAAGTGAGAAAGCATTCAATGGATCAACCCCGGCCTTGAACCTAAGGGCAGATGTCACCAGAAGTCCAAAACAGGGGTATCAGTGGCCCAAATAAAAAGAACTCATGTTCTCCAAACACTGTGTACTCATTTTGAAGACAGATTTGAGAAAATACATTAGAAAGGTGAAAGAGTTGTATTTTGCCATAATTTAAAGCTGAGAGATAGCTCTGTGAACTAAGAACTATTTCAGCATCATATCTGATGACAGAGGACACTTGTGCCATGCAGTTTTTGGTTACACTCATTATGAATACAAATTTGCAAAATGCAGGAAAAACTACGTTAGAAAACTGAAAGAATTGTGTTTCTATAACATTTTAAAGCTGAGATGTAGCTCTGTGTCTTATCTGGTGGCAGAGGACACTTGTGTCATGTAGTTTTGGTCATTTATTTTGAATACAGATTTGGAAAATGCAAGAAAAACTACGATAGAAAAGTGAAAGATGTGTGTTTTTATTACAATGTAAGCTGAGGTATAGCTCTGTGAACTTGGGACTATTTCAGAGCTATATCTCAGCTTTAAATTGTGATAAAAACATAATTCTTTTAGCTGACCCTCATTTACTCATTTCTATTTATATTGTCTGTCAAGAGTGATGGAAGGTTCTACACATCCTGATTTGGTGTGCATACCTAAAAAAATGGTTGGAATTGTTCTTGAGAGAAGTTGTAGCGAGAACCTGTGAGGATATCCAATCCGGTGGACGAGCCAAGCTGGTCATTTAAGTGGAAATGTATCTATTTAAGGTCTAAAGCCTTTTGAAATAATGTCAGTTATTGAGATACTTGTATGTGCTTGATGTGATTTTACCATTGTGTCTTGGGCAATAAATTCTTGTTTGAACTCTTTGCAAAGGAGGTTAACTGTGGTGTTCCAGTTATGTGTACTGTGGACTACGCGAGAACTACCAAGGCTACATTTCCACACTCCAAGGAACCTGGTTTCGGGGGTCCTGCACGAAAAGTTAACCCTCAATACTGAAGATGGCATTAGGGAAACAGTCCTTTTTTACATAAATTAGAATTCCAAAATAGCAGTATGGGGCAATTTCTTCATCTATCGTACCTTCAAATTTTTGTCCAAGCCATTCTATCTGCTTTGTGTTCTTCTCAATCATTGAGCGAAGTTCTGTCCTGTCGAAAATTGCATGTCCGCCATTGTCTGCATCTTTTAAGACATATTTTAACATTTTGTAAAATATTTTATGAAAATAAAGAACATCTTTTGTGCAGACCGTCACCTTTCTAATATCTAGATTTCTCACAAATAAACATTTTTCTTGAAAAGTCAGAAAAAATCACAAAACAGAGATAGTATGCAATTTACTCGAAACATTCAGTGGTACTGGTAAATTTCGAGCCTGCCGTTCCTCTTCTAAAGCCTTTCCAAGAAACAACAGCCATAAATATGAGCATCACAACACTTATAACTGCTTGCACTACTACCACGTAAATAATTGGCTTCACCTTTCTTGGCTAGATACAAAAAAACATATTCGAATAATTCACGACAAAATTAAATTAACATTTGAAGTTTCAGCTAAAACTAAAAGTAAATCCAGAGGAATTCATGCCCGCAACACAGAGTGTCTACTACCTTCATATGATCTCTGGGTTTGTCAACACTGACATATGGATTTCTTGCTTCAATTTCCGATGCATCCCCAGTCAAGTCTGGTATCTCGTACGTATTATCCATCCCAAGGCAAAACAATCTAGATGTCAAATGCTGGGCGAAAAAGTACACTTGCCAATGTCTTTTTATATTCAAAGAATTTTCTGTTTGATGTCATTATTGAGTTTTTCACGATAAGCTATTAAGCAGATTCGGTCAGATCTGGCAGATCGAAATCTAAGTTTTACCTCTTTGTTTTCATAGACTCTAAAATCTAATAATTTGTATCAATTTTCGCAGAATTCAGTCAACTTTATAGCTCTTTAGTTGTAACTTTTATATCTGTAACAATCTGAACAATTTAAATTTATGTCTGCCAGATCTGGCAGAATAATCTGCCAAATCATCTATCGTGAAAAACTAGATTGAAACGATTGAAATCTATTGTTATTCACCTGTTCAACTTCCTATTGAAACGTCCAATAATAATCACACAACTTTAACTTGTCGTGTTTGTTTAAACTAAATTATTATGATTCCTTTTTGTGGAAAATAACCTAATGGAAGTGACGAGGAAGAGAAATTAAATGGTCCCTTGAAGGGTATTAACGGACTATAAAAATGATTTTCAAGAGGAAATTCCTCAGCTATATGTAAAATACCACGTTCTCTGCTGATGAGGGACGGAATCATTCATTAGAATAACTTTCTAATTTTGGTAAAAATTAACTTTGAAGAAAAAACTGTCTCAAATGTTGCGGTCCAACTCGCCATTGACTTGCCTGCCTATTATGGCCCAAAACAACTCAAGTTGAAAACTTCCTATGGTTGACTGAAAACTAGAAATAGAGTCATGAAAAAGACTGCTTGAAATCATTCGGCTTAAACAAACATAAAATTTTGTCGCTGGCACATACTTTATTGGTGTCAGAGCTACCTATGTGGTTGACGGACGGTTTTTGTCACTTTTTGGGAAGGTGGAGGGGACAGTGCGCATACACGATATGTACAGCTACTGTACACGGTAATTAACATGCATGGTAACATGCAAGGTGGGTAGGGGCAAACTGACCAAACATCAGAATACCCAGAAAGTTAGGAAATCTTCAATTTTAAATAGAGGTGCCAGGGAGAATCGGTGGCCATATTGGAGCTAATATATGGTAGCCATCTTGAATTATTAAAAATGGCAGCCAATCAAAATAGGAAATTTGAGGTTTTAGGCATAATTTGAGGTGTTATGCTCAGTGTTGGTGCGGAATAGCTTCAAAACATTGAAGAGTCATCATCAGTATTCCTTGCTTACCAATTGTTGCCCCCAGTAACCAGTAAGTTAATGAATGATAATAAGGAATTTGATGATTTAAGCCATTTTGTGAAGTGATTTAATAATTGTTGGAGTGGGAAAGATCCAGAGCATTGAATATTCATCATTGGTCCTTATTGGTTACCAATTATTGCCTTTAGCAACCAGAAAGTTAATGAGTGATAATAAGGAATTTAATTGGTCATCCTTGGTTACCAATTGTTGCCCATAGCAACTAGTAAGTTAATGGATGATATTAATGAATTTGATGATTGAGCCATATTTTGAGCTGTTCTAATCACTGTTGGAGGAGGGAAAGCTTGTGAGCATCAAAGAATCATCAGTGATCATCCTTGATTACTAATTGGTGCCCTGGCAATCAGTATGTTATTGGGAGATAATTAGGAATTTGATGATTCAGCCATATTTTGAGGTGTTTTAATCATTGGTGGAGAGGCAAAGCTTCAAAAAAGATTGAAGATTCATCATTGGTCATCCTTGGTTATCAATTGTTGCCTCTAGCAATAAGTTAGTTAATGGGTGATAGTAAGGAATTTGGTGTTGTTATCAATGTTGAAGAGGGAAAGCTCCAGAGCATTAAAGATTTATCATTGGCCATCCTTTGTTACTAATTGTTGCCCCTTGCAACCATTAAGTTAATAAGGGATAATAAGGAATTTGATGATTCAGCCATTTTTCAGGTATTTTACTCATTGTTGGAAGAGAAAAGCTTCACAACATTGAAGATGCATCATGGGTTATCCTTGGTTACCAATCTTTGCCCCTAGCAACCAGTAGGTTAATGGGTGATAATAAGGAATTTGATGATTCTGACATATTTGAGGTGCTTTACTCATAGTTTGGTTGAGAAAGCTTCAAAAAATTGAAGATCCATCACTGGCTGGGCTTGGCTACCAAATGCTGCTCCTAGGAACCAGTCAGAATATGCAAAACTTCAATTATATTTAATGTGTCTCATTGTGCTTTGGTTGATTAATATGCTTCATTCCTCATTTTGGAACAACAAGAATCCAGGCAAATATTAGTTAAATTTACTAAGCCTTGGCATTTTTGTGAAAAAAACATCCAAAACTGCTGTGACTACCTTCAAGTTGTACTTCAACGCTCTCAGTACAGTGTAAATCTATAAAATTTACATAAGTTTGGAAAACAAAAGAATCACGTTTTGTCCCAAGTTTACCATGTTATTTTCACATGATTCATGGTCATCTCAACTTCAATAACACTGTTATCAGGATCACCAAAAGATGAATAGGTTAGGCCAGTGTAATTTAATACTGTTGGTTTCAGGGTAAATACTTTAACACAAATAAGACAGGTGCCACAAGGTGAAACCGAGGAAAACACGAAAGTCATCTTTGTACGGATGTTATACGCTTAGTGTTGTTCGCTGTAAAAGGTGCCTTTTGAAGGCAATTTAAAATTGAGATGTCCAAAGCGACCGAAGGGTTAAAAAATAAGTGCAGTGTCTCTGTATGTATTTTATTCCGCGTTTGTCTGAGAGAAAAAAAACGTGTACTGACAAATTTGTACTGACCAATTAACAATTTTAGATGGCACAGATGGCACATTTTATTAATCTCATTCCAATAAACGATGTGCTACAATGGATCCAAGAATAACTTTACTGGCAATAAAATTTTAAAAAATAACATTTTACCATTATTTAAAACTACAATAAAAACATATTATTATACAGTACATATATGACTTTGTTGGAGAATTCCGGATTTTCGTAAACACGACGAAACTGGCAAATTTGGCGTCAACGTCTTTACTATGCGCAAAACAACAAAAATGAGGAACATAAAATCTCTACTGAAGATTGAACCTATGGTCTCTTCCATGAATGCCTGATATCTTACTGACTAAGCTAACTTAGCCTTTGCTTGAGACTGTTCGCTTCTCATTGATATTTATGTTTTATTGATTCTATGTCATCTAAATTGTGTGCATGGATAAAGGACAGTTTAATGTTCCCCTAACTAGCATATGCTAGGTTAGCTGAGTTGGGCAGTCACCTAACAGGTTGGTAGAGGTCATACGCTCAATCCTCATCAAAGGTAGATCTAACTTCAAATGATTTGTTCAGTATTACATTTATACTAAATATTTTACTTTTTCCTGAACAGCTCAAACAACTTCCTTACAGATATCAATTGTAAAACTTCAGTCAGAATCTTGTTAGGCCATCGCAAATTCAAGAATTATTCCCCTGAAATCAACATTGAAAATGGAATATCAATATGAAGATACTTTTCAACTGGTTCATACAATTAAAATGAATAGGCGTACAACTTACAATTGAACTGTTCTAATGATTTTTTGGATTTTTGCCACACTCAATGGTCGACGGGCTTCATTAAGAACCCAGTGAATCCACACTGGTTACGGGCGCATTCTAAAGGATTCTCCCCAGTGTCGAAGAGTTTTTCCACGTACACAACATCTCCTGCAAAAAAATTAAATATCAAGTAAAACAATTCTATATATCAAGGAGTGTAAGAATTACACATGCTGGCTCATTGCATTGTGGTTGCAATTCTCAAAATACACAAGTAATAATTTGTATAACAAATAAAAGAGTGCCATTTTGTATGATCTTCATATTAGAGGTAAAAATTTACCTCATGAGGTGTTTTTCTTTTTTCTTCCAAAACATCAGAATTAGTTAGACGTTCTTCCGAATTGTAACGAAAACTCAATTTTGTAAATTTTGATGAATTTCACCGTTTCTGATCATTTTATGTTGATTTCATTATAAAACATTAAGGAATTTATAGCACAATGAGAAGCATCTGTGCTCATCATTGAGTATAGAACGCACACTAACAAATGAGAGTCATCACTAGTTAAGAGTAAATATAGAATTCAGATTCCACATTTGAGAAAAGATAGGTATTCCTTCTTAATCTTAAGTATAGAAATTAGATTAGAGTATATCAAATATATTTGCAAACAAAATTGCAAACCATTTGATAAAAAATGGAAATACTCTCACAAAGTTCAAAAGATTTCTACAAAGTTGTGACCAAATATTTATAAATAATTTAGTAAAGATAAAGTTGTACACAATTTTACAAACAATGTTGAGAATAAAAAGTTGTTGACAAATTTGTGGACATTTCCATAAACAAAATATTTTACCCTTAGGAAGTAGGTTTAGTTTACTGGAGTGACAACATTGATACTTTTAATTAATTATTTCTAATAATGCACCTGATTCTAAGAGTGCAGCTACTGAGCAACTTGTACTACCATCTGTGCCTGGAGAACTTTTGTTGTCCTCAAAAAGGCCGCAGAGATTCTCAGTATTTTTCTTCATTGCAAGATGTACTTTTTTTTGGTCATTCGTTACCACATGCGTGTCAAAGAAGTACAATCCCGCAGCACCAGAGGGCACTGTGAACACCCTCGTTATGACGTTGTATCTGCAATTACAAACACAACCTACCAATCTGAATCATAATTATTATAGATCAAATGACATTAACAGTTTTAATTAAAATAACAAATTCTACTCTTTGTGTAAAATGCTGTAATCTTAACAGACGGGTATTCTTCTGCCGAGACAAGTCATTTGTTCCGTTTGAATATAAACTGTGTAACAGCGTCATTGTCAACATCTTAACATTTGTTTGGTAGCATAGTGTGACATGATTGTCATTTTCATAAGCTTTTGTGTCTCTTCATTTATTCTACTTGCTTCCATTTGTTTAATGACCAGTAGGTCAATATGGATTACTGGTCATTAAGATCATCTTTCAAGTGAAATAAAGATTTTTAATTAGATGTATCTGTACTTGGGATACATCTCTTGAATTTGGTAATTACTTCACGTTTACGATAGAGTCGATGTCAAAGTCGTGTAAGAAATTTTACATACCCGCCTCCTATATTAAGTTTAACATTATCAAATGGTACTTTGTCCCCTTTGCTTACAATCGGGTATTCTGCCGAAACTGTTACATGAAATGCAACAGAGAAGTGTTCTACAATGATAAAACATAACTTCTCAATTATGTAACATATATCTAAGATAATATTCTATTGTAGCTTTAAGTCAATTCACACTAGTCTTACCTTCAAACCTTTGTATCTGTTTGGCGTTGTTCTCGATCATTAAGCGAAGTTTTGTCATGTCTGAACTTATTTGTCTGGCATCTACATGTTTCAAGAAACATTTCAACATTTTGATGAAAATATAGTTAGGCAGTCTGATGCTCATCCAACTATGCTTTTTTTTCGAGTACCACTTCATTTTCTTACTTGGATCATTTCTACAAGTAATGTAGCATGAGCCTGAGAAGGCAATCGAGTTTTCCCTAAATAGAGCAGAACTTTTCATTGAATTCATTGAATTCAGAGAATCTGAAAAATCACTGAAGCATGAATTAGGATCAATTTAACTGTCTTCCGTGTTAGCTTTAGTGTCTGTGTCTGTGTCTGTGGCACAGTGGTAGAGTGCCTGTCTCTCACACAGGAGATAGTGGGTTTGAGTACAGCAACACACAGGAGATAGTGGGTTTGAGTACAGCAACACACAGGAGATAGTGGGTTTGAGTACCACAATACTTATTTTTTAATATTATTTTGTCACTGAATTCGCTGAATTCAGTGAAAGCATTTAGGTAAAACTCGATCGACAGATTAGCACAGATGGATAAGCATCACGCTTCTGAAGAAGTGAACGTCAGATGTGAGTTCAGTTGTCGTTAAAGGCATTAAGTTTTTTCTGAAACCTTTTAAAAACCCTCGAGGTCAATTTTGTGTGAAAGTGTCAGAAATATCAGACTTATCTTATTTATGAAAACCTCGACTCTACAACTTACTGGAAACATTCAACGGTGCCGTTGTAAGTCGAGCGTGACGTTCCTCTGCTAAGGCCTTGTCGAGTGAAACCAGTTTCCAAGTGACAAGTGCAATAAATATCAGCATCACCACACTGACGAATGCCAGCACAATGACAATTAATGGTTTCACCTTTTTTCGCTGCATGTAAAAAGTATTTATAAGTGTCAGATTGGATGATTTGTAATTGATGCAAATGTTAATAGATTTTAATTATTGAGAAGTAAATAATTTAAACAGGGATAAACGGGATTTCAGCAATGCTTTTTATATGTGTAAGTAATCTGTGTCAAAACGTCTTTGCTACCATTAGGCGTCACAATCTGGATAAACTGGAAAAGAATGCAGATAAAAAAATACAGAAACCAGAAAACATACAAGAGTTCTGTTCTGGTTTCGAAATCCAGGTCAGAGGTCACCAGAAGTCCAAAAAAAGCAGTATTAGTGTCCCTTCAAAAATGTAAACATTAAAGATCCTTTCTGAATTGTAAAGTTATTGCATCTGATGTACCCACTCAAAACAAAGTGTACTGGAATTGGATATACGCATTCTCACCTGACGTAAAAAAAATTTGCAGTGGATTTCTTGTAGAAATGTTTTAGTTGATAGATATATTTCAAGAAGTGTATATTACCTTAACTTGTTCCCTTTGTTTGTCAACACTCATGTTTGGGTTTCTTGCTTCTGAAACGTCCTTCGTTAGCTCTGGTATAGCGTACACGTTATCCATCTCACCACAATGCAATGTTTCTTTTAATCTGAAGAAAACTTAAATCTGCTGTCGCTAATCTGATGAAGAAAACCAGAGAGGGTTACAATCACACAACCAACTTCTACTGTGTATTGTGTGTCCAAGTATGATGTCCACAAAAATATGCCAGTGATGAGGAAGAGAAATTAAGTGGTCTCTTCAAGGGTACTGTTCACACGAGCGTAGAAAACACATTAGTCTCTGTCTCTGCTAATTTCAGTCGGGTCTTTCTGTGCGTCTGTGTATCTGTGTTTCTGTGTATCTGTGTATCTGTCTGTGCGTCTGTTCAGGCTGTAACTTTTGAACCGCTAAAGTTGGGAACTCAAGTGCTCACGTTTGCCAATTCATACCATGCAACTAATGTAATTGACCATGTAATCTGGTGATTTAGCCTTTATTCTGAAATTCCAAGCTTTTGTTATAAACTGGTGAACCTTCACTAGAAAATTGTGTAAA
>JBCAUG010516637.1:0-15041 GCA_038406175.1 Haplosyllis leylae | reverse complement strand
TTACATGGAAAGCAAAAAGTCAGAAATTACTGATATTGTCGTTTAAGTCAGAAATTTGCGCTGTTCCCTCAGGGTGACATAAGAATGTAATTCAATTAGTGCAGCTGAATGGAGGATATCATCTTAAAAGCCTTTCTTACTTTTTAAGCTACTACCAGTAATTAGACGGGATGTTCCTATCACACACACTTATTTCAGAATGTTGACATCAGTTCTTAATATGTCAAAAAGTTGCCGGTCAAAATCTATCTTTGGAATCGCACATCCGAAATGAAACAAGCAATGAATCTATTAATTAAATTTCCCTTACCCTAGCGAGTTTCCCTTGCATTTTGCGTGTCAAGTTGATCAGTTCTGATCTGTGCTCAAACATTTGATTTGATAAGTGGTGTTGAGAAATTATCAAAATTGTTAATACTTATTACACTAAATTACAGTTTTCTCTCTTTTAACTTTTCAGAAGAACCGAAATTTGATTTCCTGATGTCTCCTGTTAGAAGATCAAAATGGAACCATCGATTTGACTGAAAGCAGTCATTGATAGCGGGGTTGCAGTGAACGTGGAAACGTTGAACGCTTTACAGACGCAATGCATTTCAAAATCACACACAAAAACCTGGGTCCATTGTTTGGACCTTTTATAACTATTCTCTTGCAAATCTTACGCTCACAAGTTGACAAATATTAACATGTAATGTACACATAGTCATATATTTGTCTGACATAAATAAATTTATTTTTAATTAAAGGCAAGTTTCCCTGTTCATTGAAATCCTGTTCCCACACTCGACAGTTGTTAGAAATAAACATGAACTAAGCGCACTAACTAGTTCTAATTTTTGCAAAAACAAAAGCGTTTGTTTCGTGAGAATATGTCCGTGTAGAGGTTATTGGAAGCATAGCAAATATTCAAACTTATGGCGCGTTCACACTGCACGGAACCGGGACAAGGACAGGTACCGGGAAAAATGGGTTTGTATATATTATACAGAACTGTTCATACTGCACCAGGACCTGGAATGGGACCAGACCCATTGTCTCCTATTGTGCGGGTTGGTTGCCCTGTCCTTGTCCCTGTCCTGGTTCCATGCAGTGTGAACATGCCATTAGTCTGGAGTCAAAAATCAATGGACTTTTGTTATGCTGCAGTTGCACATATATATCCCATGGTGAAACAAAAGGTGAACCTCTGCAGTTTTTTGGGAAGAGTTGATCTAATACTATATTCGGGCCCCTTCAGGATTGGTCTCACTTTTGGGAAATGCCATATTCCGTACGGAAGATTAGTTCACCAGTCTACTTTCCCTGAACCCCCCCACCCCCTTAACCTTAACACGTGTACACAACTGATTTTTATCTGTTTAAGGATAAACTCCTTCAACTAACTAAATTACATTTGTAACAAATTATTGTGGGTCTTTCAAAGATTCTGCTTATAGGAATATCCAGACCAATAACCTGGTAGTCACCGGTACAAAGTTAAGGGGAATTTCTGCCACCCCAAGGGACAGGGTAGTTATGTCAGTTGCATTTCCCCCTCCCCTGGATCCACCAATGTTATTGGTCTTAGTTTTACGTCATTATTATCGTATTGATGATTTTCGTTGATGCAGATACAGTTATCACACCATTAATACCTTTTACTGTCTGTGCGTCACAGTGAAACTTTTTTTAAACCATTGTTCTCTTATGCTCATAGTTGTCAAAATGAACTTAAATTATTAATGCAATTCCATTACAGCAAACGTAGCTCCATTATTCCTTCAGTTTCGAGCAAAAAAAAAAGAATTTTGTAGTCCCACATGCAAAAGTGAGCACAGTGTTGTGTGGAATGTTAACTGATAAAGTTAAGGATCATGAGATCATAAGACTTTTACCAGATACTAGAGTCAGTATCACATATTATAACATGATGGCGCATTCTGTGTTGTCTCAGACACATGTTTGAAGGTGTTGTGTGAGACAACAAAGCCCTGTTACCTTAAATTGTTGAATGATCCAACACATCCACCCCCAGGGCTGTGTTGACCAGGGCTGTGTTAGCCAGGGTCGTGTTGGAATTTAGTAATCATCTGATCATGTTATAATATGACACAACCCTCGGGCACCCCCAACACAACCCTTGGTCTGAGCCAACACAAACCTCAAACACGGTGATTGTTCTTTAACTGAATACGAGTCATGGTGGCAGTCAGCCTATGGTGATTTTGGAAGGTATTACATTACTGCTCACCCCTAAGGAAACCACTGGTGCGGGTGAAGAGCAGAGCCCTTTTTAAATATGGAAAATTGGGTGCTATGGTGTTATGGGTTATTGATTGGCAGTTGTCACACCAGAGGTCTCTCATATTGCAGGTGTTCCCTCTGTGTCCATTTCTGCCCCCCCCCCCCCCCCCTTGTAGCATTCGACCCTCTGCCACGCATTCTCCTAGCCTCTCAGTGCACTGGAGTCACTGCGGGTGCTTGTGTTGTGCGAACCAGGATGGCTGGTTGTTTTGGTCACACCCTGTCTTTTGCTGTCCCTTTCAGCTTGCCATTGTAGCTGTCTATCACTTGCTGAAACTCCTTCCTCAACTGGTATGACTTGTACGACTGGTCAGGTTGGTCATACCTGTTCCATTTGCCATGTTTACGAACTTTTGTCGAAATTCTGTTCTGGTAGGGCATTGCTCCATGTGGTCTATGTCACGGTGGTGTATGAAAAGCTGAAAGTAAACCACCACTGGACTTTTGTCTGTTTCAGCCAACTGGAATGGATCATCAACAAGATGGTGTTTTTAACAAGTGTCAGTTTAAGAATTTACCGGTTCAAGGGACAAAAATACATTTGTTAGAAATTGTGTTGGGTCTTTTAATCATTCTTCTTAGTTTCAGGAATCTCCAGGCCAAGAACCCAATAGTTCCTTGTGTCACACATAACAAGTTAAGGTTATGTTCTGCCACCCTCCCCTGGATCCACCAATGGTCTTAGTTTAATGTCTTTTTTGCCATATTGATGTTTTTTGTTGCGTGAAGCTTTTACTGCCGATAAAGTTATCACACCATTAATACCTTTTACTGTCATCACAGTAAATCTTTTTGCAAACTATTGTTCTCTTATTATCGCAGTTGTCAAAATGAACCTAAATTATTAATACGATTCCATTACAACCCACGTAGCTCCATTTGGATTCATTACACATACCGACAGATTCAATCCAATACTTTGCTTGTAGAATCTGGTGGAGAATTTCATTGAAGATTTCCCATAAAGAACACTGTAAGTACGTTTTATAATACAAATTCATCAAATAAAATCACAACAAATCAAATACTTATTCCTTCAGTTTTTGTGCAAAAATATAAAATAGATAGTCCTGCATGCGAAAGTGAGCATGGTGCTGTGTGTTATCTGATAATAAAGTTGTGAACTTCTGAACTGAATGTTAATAGTAATCATCTAGTTTTACACTATAAGGAAATTGGCAGATTCTGTCAAAACTGGCAGATATAAATTGTAAATTTTTGAACTTGTGCTAATATAAAAGATAATGATAAAACCAATAGAGGCAACAGACTAGTCCTGGGACGCTCATGTCTTTTTAGTATCTACAAACACACAGACATATAACTCTGATTGAAATCTACCAGTTCTGGTAGAACCTGCCAAATCATTTATTGTGAAAAACTCAAATGATAATAATTTATTTCATTTCTCTCATACAATGAAAGCAATGGGTTGTCTTAAGTTAAGCTAGTGGTAATGTTGTTATTCCATGATGAATCAGGTAATTACTAAACCATTGGTTATTCACCTTGGTGGTGCATTACTTTTCTTAGTGATAAAGAAAACAAACATTAGCAAACGCAAAAGAACAACACAAGAAGTAATGATTAAGAGTCAGGTTATGGTTGAAAGAATTGCATACTGACCAGTAGTCCAAACTGGACTGCTGGTCAGTAAACACAGTGAGAGCAAGTGGAGTATGGAGTCATTGGAACTGGTTAGAACAATATAGTTAATTTTTTTGCTCATAGATTTGTATTTAACTTGAACAAGCAGAAAAATTTAAGGTACCATTTTCCTATTGATATCTTATTAAGGGTCATGTGGTCATAAGACATTTGGGAGGCACTAGAGTCAGTATCACATACTGAAAACAACCCGTGGTATGAGTCAAGCACTAGAGTCAGTATCACATACTGAATATGAGTCATGGTGCCAGTCAGGCACTAGAGTCAATATCACATACTGAATATGCGCCATGGTGGCAGTCAGGCACTAGAGTCAGTATCACATACTGACTCTAGGCCTCTTACGTCCTTCTGGGTCAATGGAAAACTGTGAACTGAAAAGCTTTCCACGTGCCCCCTGCTTTTATATGATTTTATTATGACGTCATATTTTTGATGTCATAATTGTGTAAATGACGTCATGATGACATCACCGTCTCATAATTTGATTGGTGGACTCAAGCTAGGTGATGTCATCGCTCTCAATGCTGATTGGCTCTGCAATCTCTACTTGTCACATGACTTTGGTAACTGGGGCTTGTTACTAAAAATAGATCCCATTATGAAGTTCCTATTCCCGAGTAGGTTCTTGAGTATGTCTTTATTTTAACCCAATTAGTTCTTTCTCGGGTATGTTCCCGAAAAATGGTATCCCCCCTATACCCGGTCACATATATATTGCATCTCTGGTCATCCTGGTACTCCTTCTGCAGAATGTTCCTTCATTAAATTATCCAATGTATTTCTGATTTCACAGAATGCACCTGACATGAGCTTGTTTCCAAATTGATGCTCTCTCTCCAAATACATAGAAAGGCCTTGCAACAAGTCATACAGTGAACTTCCTGGATACTGATCTCCATTTTCTTTGCATATCTCCACAATAAAATCACAAATGTCTTTTCTCATTTCCGTCATGTCCGTTGCTACTTCGTGAAGTGGTGGGATCGGTTGATTATTTTGAGTCCTTGTTGCAGGTGACCTGGCATTGTGGATCTGGCCTTTTAGAGCACACCATCATTCGTAGGCCCCAATAGCCCATCTGATCTTTGCCTTTGAAGACTCTTGGACGCTGTAAAATAGCATAAATTTAGTGTAAAGTGACATGTTGAAACAGCGTGAATGCTCCATTGACTTCAAGGTCAGAGCACTGCTTTCACGCCAAAATTTTTTTTTTTCACTTTCAACTTTACAGTGATGAAAGCAACATAAAACATACCCACCTCCTTTTTGCAAGCTCCTCCATCTCTTTATCAGTCCTGGAAGGGTTGAGTAACTGAATATTGGCATCATTTTGTCTGATTTTTTGCACCACCACCCTTCGTGCAGAAATAGGTTGGAAAATCCCAAATGGTTTTCGCCCGCCAACTTCATTGCCTTTTTCTGATGTATTGGCTGTGCAACCAGCTCACTGTCACTCACATCACAAACTTCAGGTTCATACCTGTTATTTTCTCTCTGTATGTCATGTTCTGGTATTTAGAAATAGCCTTAAAATCAAATAATAAGTATTTGGAAAATTGTAAAAAAAAATTTCTTTGTGACCAGCCTCATTCTGAAGTGATGCTAAGTGTCTCTCAGCCAATCAGAATGCTTCAAGTAGATCACATGACCAAAACAATATTTTGAGGAAGAAGAAGTCTGACCGAGTTACTGATTATTTAGCATTCTTTGCACACAAATTTAAGGCACTTTCAGTGAGAGTAGAAACATGAAACTTACATCAAAACTCCTCTCTGACACTGGGCCAGACGATGCCATAGAGTTTGAAACATAGCCCCTTGATGAAACATCACCTCCTTGACTGACCAACTGAACCGATTCTACATGTGAGAGCTGGAAGACATTGTCATCGAAATTCGAAATTTGTGAAATATTGTTGCTTAGAACCCTTGCACCTTCTAACAACAGCCTGAAATTACTTTCAGGATCAATGGGCTCGTCATCAGAACTTATTGACTGGATTTCAGTTTCATGACTTTCTTGTGTGAGACCAGGCAAAGAATAATCGTCATCATACCAAGAAGCCATGGGCACCAGCAAGGCAAAAAACCTCATGTTATCCATCCAAAATACACAGAAAGAATGCTAAAAATCAAGCAAATGAATAAGGCCACTTGCCACTTGAGTAGAACTGATCAAATGTTCAACATAGGCAGGAAAGCAATGACCCATGACTGTCACTGCATGCAGCTTGTAAGTAAGTAAGTAAGTAAGTAACAGGGATCTACTGCCTATTATTCAAACAAAACCTTCTATTAACAATTAAATGGATGGGATTTACAAAAAAATAATCACTTCTGGTCATGCATTTGCTATGCGAATGCCCTCCCCTTGGTAATTATTTTTATACTAATTTCTTTCTAATTGAACAATCGTTCTCAACAGACAGATACGAAGCTTATTTCCGAACAACTTGATAATTTTGTCAGGATCAAGTTGTTTGCCTCTCATATTGAAATTAAAGGGCTGTTGTTCTTTTGTGTTTGCTCTTATCTGACGGTTCCCATTATTTATCATGTCATTAATAGAAAAAAATAAAGTATTAGTGGGTATTGAGCAGAATGTTTCACATTTAAATACAGACCATTGTTCATCATGGTTTCTACTAAAACCTCTTCAATTGAGCCCAAAAAATTCTGACCTGTAAAATATTGATGATAAATCATCATTCCAACTAAGTTTTGATTTTGAATGTTTTGAATTAATATAGTTTTTACTATACACATTTCTGTCATATCCTAAAGATCCTGAAGTGGATTTCTTCTCCTTGGGATTGTACAGGAAATATCAAACAGCCTTTACCTTTAAAATTTAAATTGCAGTAATTCTTAAAAATGACATTATAGATCTGACAGTTCTGTCAGATTTGTCTATCGTGAAAAACCCGACTGTCAGATGAATTCAGAATTTAAATTGGCCTCTGAATTCTGTCTCTTCTGAGATTTAAAGGGGAAATTTTATAAGGCAACTTTCATTCCTTTGCTTCTAATTTAATTTTTATAACCACCATATTCACAAAATATTTAATTAGAGAGATAAAATGACAGATGACGGATCCTTTTGTGAAGCTTTGTAATTTCATCAACTAACTGTTATTCCTCATGGTGGTGATTATTGCATCAAAAGGTTTATCATACACGCAATGTTTATATTTGTAGTACGTCTATCATCCACAGACACATCTTCAATTTCCCACACCATTGCAATTACATACATAAGTTAGTTGGAAACCTGAATTAACTCCTCATTCTGCATGTGGAATACTTGTCTCTTGTGGAGACATTTTTATATTGTGTTAGCTTCAAATTTACATAAATATGTAGAAGTATAATGGACCAGAATTAAATTAATTCCATTGAATTGTGTTCATGTGAATCGTTACAGACAAATCAAATTTAGCATGTATAATCGTAAAGTTTCATTTATATGGGTTTCACAAAAATATAAATAAACGATATTTTGATGAAAACTTTATTCCGACATTGAAGTAAAACTATCACAAAGAATTGTAATGTTTGCGCAAAGCGCTTAATATCAATATATACTTTGTATCTTCTCATCTTCTGCGTAAATAGGGTACGATTTTTTTCTGGCAGATGCTCTTCTGGTGGCAAATTGCAATGGAGATTTTGATCAGATGCAATTATGTTCCCTTGTTGATGCTGAGTACTGCTTACTTGACACAAGCTACAATTGTTACAAGTAAATTCAAGAAAATGGAACCAGTGCAGAACATCACCGGTATAGTGGGACTTGCATTGAAAGCTAGATCTAGAATCCAGTGCTCAATTAGGTGAATATTATCTACGCTTGTTGATTCTGAAACCATATTCAGGTATGATACAGTGTTTCCATACCTTCCATACCTTTAATAATATACAATGCCCACTAGATGTTATGATGGAAGAAACTGTGATGCCTACAAATACAGCGAACACAAAACAGAGAACTGTGTCTTGATCCATAGAGATACCACTCACCCAGACCGCGAGATTTTTAAAACCAACAACAATGGTGTCGTCTATGAAAAAACCAACAACAATGGTGTCGTCTATGAAAAAGGTTTTTGATGTTTAAAATGTATGAAATTGAATTTTTAAGGGGGAACATGAATGTTAATATTACAATCACAAGTCAGTGATATTCTGATATTTTCAATGTATATTCTAGCTGATTCCTGTTCCAACTGAAGGCAATTTTGTTTTATAGGTGTGGATGATGACTTTTTGTCCGGTCTGGAATTCTCAGAAACCTGGAACTCACCATCTGGATGGACAGGGCCAAATTCTGTATTCTACCGGAACTTTGATACTTCAGATTATTTGGTTTTGTGGAAAGGATCCCAACAGATTGATTATGTACCACTTACAAGAGGAAAGGTAGTGAGGAAAGTGATTTCTAACTCTGTTGGCACCTCGTATGAACTTGTAATGCGTGAACTACATCAATATAATGATGAGGGTTTGCATTATCTTTGCAATGACAATACATTTTAACCTATCATAAAACAAAAGGGTAACGCTGAAAAACAAATTTAACTCAATTCAGCCAGGTTGTCAAAATTTACAAAACACGTCAATAACTGAATTAAGCACAGAAGTCTCGATTGATATCCTGTTTTGTCCCTAAATTTGAAAGCACTTATAAAGCTAAAAATTATAAAAGACCATTCGAGTTTTCCCAATTTTCGAGATTTCGAGTTTCTGTGAAAATTCTACAGAATTTGTAATAAAAAAATTTTGAAAAATGGTATTTGAACCCACTACATCTTGCTTAAGAGTCAGAAGTGCTAGTAGAGCACTACAGAGACAAAGGCAACAGAGAGAACATTTAAATGGATCCCAATTCATGCTTCAATGATTTATCAGATTCTATAGAATTCTACAGAATGCATCTTCATAAGGAAAAACTCAATTAATCACGGGAATTCGTTACAGATGGGAAATGCTGTGAAAACTTATAGAAGTAACAACCAGTGGATAGATCTAGGGATTCATAAGGAGGCCTGTATGACTCGTGTGGATTGTGGTGAAGCAGGTGGCGCCATCAGTGTCTGGGTAAATGTAGAAGATTGTCCAACAACTGCTGGGATTGTCTCCTCTCGGTTTGATAGTTCTTCCACCGGTTCAATAATTTACTGTGATGGTACCACCATTAGGTATTTTTAATTACTGTTAAATGGTATATTTTTAAACCAATATTAATTATCTTTCCATTTTGCATGAGAATGTTTGAGTCACTTCAATGTCAAACAAAGAATTTAACAATCTTTAAAATACAAAGCTGTGAAAACTTTCCCACATGACTCTTACACAACATTTACAGAGAGTGAAAGGGGTGGGATCTGCAAAGTTGTGAGAGGTATCAGGGGTACAAAGTGCAACGGGTCCTTAAGGGGTGCATGGCATTGGGTATGAAGGCGCAGGGTATGAGGCAAGCAGCGTGCAAAGAATATATCATGAGGAGTGTGAGCTCACTTCATAGTGTTCATAAAAAGTGTTTTAGCATCCTTCATATGTGACCTCAAAATTGACCTCATGAGGTCTCTTCAGGTGAAGAGACCAAATTTGTTCGCTCCTTGCCATGGGAGCTGACAAGATAATTTTCCTTTTTCTCAGCTCTAAAATTGAACTTCCGGTTGGATACCTTGAATACAGGACACGCACACCACCACCTGGATGGTTCCACATTGTTTTGAACTACAAAAGGGCCGACAATCAACACACAATTGAGATTTACATAAACGGAATGACTGCATTTGTCGTCTTTAAACATACAGACAATACAATACCACATCCATCTGCAAATGGTAGACTTGTTTTGGGAAAATATTTCACAAAATATAACCACTCTTATGCAAGCGTACAAATTGATGAGCTAATTTATTTTAATCAAGCTCTGATCGCGACAGAAATAGAAACCCTATACAACGCAGTGTAAGGATAAAGAAAACACACAACACCTTTATTAAATTCAATCATTTCACACTTACAACAAATATTTACTACTTGAAAAAAAAAAGTGATTGATATGATTGTTTAAGTATTTATCAAAATTGTACAAATTGTATGTATTTATTTAGGGGTAAGGACATTATGACCAAATATATGTTCCATTTATCATACTAACTGACCTTATCTCATAAATGATTTCAAGAAACTTTAATGAAACTTAAATGGGCCCATTCTAGTGTATTTTTGTGAGATACAAAGGTTTAATACACTACGGATAAATACTTTGATAGCAACTAGTTAAAAAGTGGTACCTAGTTATGGGTTTCATTTTTTCCTAATAATTTAAATGGTGTAATTTCCTGTTGGGAACTGTGTAAAAATTGGAAGGAAGGGGAGCAGTCGGTGGAGAACAGATTTATCCCTCAAATCAAGTTACTTGTGCTTTATCACTTTAACTAACTCCAGAAAAATTTACATAATATGTTTTGCACAAGAAGTTGCTGACAGTTCAAACTCCTAAAGTATAACAGTTTATACAACACAAAGCCATCTTTTTGCCACAACGTAAAATTTGAAATTCGTATCTGTGAAGCTTTGAAATCTCATCAACTGTGTCTTTTGTGACTTAATTAAAGGCTACTTTTCTTCTAAAGTGACAACATTATCTGATATCAGGCATTACTTGTACAAATGGAATCATTGTTAATAATTTACACCTTCCTCAACCAACAATTATGTCAATCCTTCTGCTTTGTAATTTAAACGTTGCTCTATGATCATGATTGAGCTAATGGACAGATTTTCTACCATTGTGATTCAATTAATGTACAATTTTCTGTCAAATAAATGTGTACTTTTCACAATGATTCATTGTTATCTAATCTTGGTCCTACTTCAGGGCATGTCTGAAAAATTTTCTCTGTACTTAAGCTAAATAATATACTATGCCCTAAAGCTTTTGCTTATCCATGTCCACCCATCAAGAGAGTCCTTTGAACTGTGTAGCTGGATAATGCCTAGTAGTGGATGAAAGTGAATTTAAATGAATTTGATTTCTGTTACGCAAATCAGTATGGAATGTCCCTCAACTGAACAATTTCGCAAGAATCATAGACCAGTATGAGTTTCAAGTTTATGTTCATTTGATCTGATTTTAGGTCCAGGTGAGATATGAACTGAAGCCCAATAACATCATCTCTACTCAGTTGATGTGCTCTCTCAAAATATAAAAAATGTACATATGAATAATGATAATGAGTCATTATGAGTCCCTAATGCTTGTATATCTTTTAGATTATATGAATATTTATTTATTTGTTAGACATAGATCTATATTAACAAGTGTTTCTTAATGTTCCTTTAATTTAATAATAGCTTTGTGAGTGAATATTAGTTGATTTTTTTAATGATGGATTTTGGCTTTTTGTCATAAAAGCCATAATCAACTGACTAACAATTGTCACGACTCAGGGATCAGTAATTGATGTTTTTGGTTGATAAGTTACATTTATTCATAATGCCAGAAGTCAAAAAAATGTTATTCAGTGAAATGAAGGAGATTTTGGGACCTGAAAAGTCACATTTTCGGCATGCACATAACCATTTCGGTTACATATCAGTAGACTGAAGATTGGTAATTTAACTGTTTGACTCTACAACCAGCTGAATTTTGTGAATTTTGCGTGTTCCATACAACTTCACTTCTGCAATTACATTAGCCATGACGGTTGTCTCCATAAAATACTGAACTTAATTTTAAGTGTGAAATAATGATGTGCGTAGCTTTCTTACCTTGCTACAGAAGCAACTCTGGACAGAATGCAGACTTTGACTAAGCTTGTTCTGTTGTTGATGATGACTAATTGTTGTACAGCGACTATTGTAAAAAAACACGTTCAAACAGCTGGAAGCAGGACAGAACATCACCGGCAAAATAGCTGCAGAAATAAATGTCAGATCAGTCCAAGAATGTACCATCAGGTAAGTTGACGTTGTTGATTCTTGACTGAAGATGGAGCTAAAACATTTTTTGTTTGAAATGAGCAATATTAAAAAATGAAATGGTCAAATGTGTATCATTTACAGAATGTTATCTGCAGCTGCCTCATTGAAAGAAGTTGCATGGTATACCAATACAGGAACATTCAACCAGGGAACTGCATCCTTATTCAGAAAGACTGCTTTAATGCACGGGAACAGATATTTGAAAATCATGATGACAATGTCATCTATATTGAAGGTATGTCTTGCTTCAAATATCGTAAAATCTTGCCATAACTAAGCAGAAAGGTTAAACTCTGTATGACTGAGCTCTTTGAATGTTAGAAAGCTTTTTACAAACAGGCTGTCAGGCTGAAAGTAATAATTGTTGCGTATAGGTCTACCTAATTGTTTGTAATGTACTGGAGTTTTCTTGGAAATGCACTAAGTTGGTAATGAAGGGAATAGCAAAAAGTTACCACCCGTGAGGAGTAAGGATTGAACTGGGAACTCTTGGATTCCTGTCTGATGCTTTGCTTTGCTAGTTGAGGGATGTTTAGAACTCAAAGTTGTTGGTGCCCTAAATGACCTTTTGCCTAATACAGAGGTTTTCAGCATTACGTTTGTGCTATCCTTCATGCTTTCTGTGTGTTTGTAAAAAAATGACTAGATTACTATCATTACATAAGTTTCATTACTAGGCTCACAAGGTTATCCCGGGGTATCTATTAAGAAATGTTAATGCCAGCTTTGTGGTATTTCACCTTTCTGACTACTGTTAAACAGGAATGCAACACATGCTACCTGACAACAAGGTAGTCATTGCGTATCATGAAATGATATGAAATAATACATCTTACTCTTGTGTGATAGCAGGTGTAATTTCTCTTCATCGTTAAATTTTAATCATAAAAACATGGCACGTCACATATAGTGAATCAACCCAAAGCTGATGAATCCTGGAATCCACCGAGTAATTGGACTGGACCTGAGCCTGCTTTCTACCAAAGCTTTGATAGTTCAGATGGTTTATGTTTGATGGAGGGATCTACTCAGATGAGCTATGTGACACTGATATCAGGGAAGGTAAGGAAGAAATTATATTCGATAATTAGACATTAAACCGTTAACACATATGTACACAATCAATGATGATAGACAATTAAAATTGAAATAGTAAAGCGGTCAAATGATGCACTATGCACTTTTTTGTTACAATTCTGTTTTATATATGAAATAAAGTAGAATTCAGTCAAGGAAATATAAATTAGGGGTAGATGTTTAGAAATTGTCCTGATCCATCAAGCAGTTCATTTTATAAACAGTCGTCATGATTCGAGTTTTTCCTAAATTAACAGCAATACATAGTTGACACATCTGGCAGTTACTTCTTTCCCTATTTTCTCTTTGTTAAATTTGTTACAGCCAATGAACATTTTTGTGGGATATGCTATTAACACTTCTTATGAATAAAATGAATCAAAAGAACTGGCATGTTCAGATATGTTCAAAAAATTCAACTTAAACTGAAACACAAATCTGCCAGAACTGGCCCTCATGAATTGTGCATGTGAAAAATGTAAATTAATTATACACAATAGTTTTTCAATCCACAAACTATTTTCACTGCATGGGAAGTGCAACAACGAGGAAAATTTTAATTATCGTAAAGTTGTTCTGTAAATAATTACTCGGAAGGACTAGGAAGACAATTAAAAAACTTTGAAGAGCTGTTTAAAACGTTTTGATTAGGTAAATAAAGCACTGAGTTTGAACCATGAAACAAAGCAGTGGGTGGATCTGGGAATACACGCCGAAATTTGCTTGACTCGACCCGACACCTGTGGTGCAGCAAGTGGAGCCATAAGTTTCTGGATTAATGTCACTACCTGCGGATTTCGGACTGGAATTGTCTCATCTTACAACTTCGGAACAATTGATGCATTCGGAATCTTTTGCGACAGTGATATCGACACGTATGATTTTATTGTTTAAATACTTTTAAAACTAACTACAAAATACAGTAGTAATACGTTTTATTATATCTTGGGCACAATTGTGGCAATTTCGTTGGTTCAAAAGCAACTTTTTACTCGACAATAATATTGACAGCTAAATGAATTTTGGAACATTCTCATTGGTTTTCGTGTTTATTAGTCCATAAAAGCCGTTAATAAAAGGAATTATTTACAAGTAATTTGGACATGACATCAGAAAGGTCAGGGATCTGAAGCAAAGGAACTGGGGACCCGTTGAATGCAAGTAGATTTAGATCTAAGCAAAGAAGAGAAAACCAACTTTTTATTGATTTAAATTTTAGCCAAGATAAGATAAGCCAAAACTTCAGGTATTAAAAGCAAAATTGCAACACCCCTCGGTGATCCCTGAGTCCCTTTATGGATGACCAAACTTGGAAATATTTGAAATTTAGTAATAGATACAACATTGAAAAAAATTCTAATAATAAGGTTCATTATTAACAAGATAACAATGACATAATTGTATTCAACTTGCCCTCATTGACTTTGTTTAAGATGTTACATTCGATTTGAGCGGCCAAATTTTGTGCACTTGTTTGTGGAATTTCAGAAAAAAAGGAACTGAGCAACAGGAAGGCCCCACATAGATAATGTGTGAAACATTTCTTTTTCTTCTTTCAACTAGATTGTCTGGGCTCGCATTTTCTATTGAAAATGGATTATTCACCGAAGTCAGCGGCCTTAAAACTGGATGGAACCATGTTGTAATGAACATCAGTGATCAGAACGAGATGCAGATCTACTACAATGGAGATCAAGTTGAAACCGTCGCAATATTGTCAAATTTAATAGCTAATGGGAAAGGTAGAATTGCTGTTGGAAGAGGGTACACAGACAGGGATGAAAAGTATACAACTATGCAGATTGATGAGCTAATCTTCTTCAATCACGGTTTGAGTGAAGATGACATAAGAGCCATAAATAATGGAGCTTAATAACGAACTAATCTTGTACAGATAAAATCAACTAAGTGTCTTAAAGAAATAACTAAACCTAAATATCAGGCAGTGAAAGTTTCACATGCAGGTGGCTCGTTTGCCTTCGCTCCCCTTCGCTCCCCTTCGCTCCCTTC
>JBCAUG010516526.1:0-15043 GCA_038406175.1 Haplosyllis leylae | reverse complement strand
TGGTTCAGAAACTTTAGCAGTTTTCCCTGTCTTTGGTTTTTTGGGAGCCATGTTGGATGGGGTGGTCACCTGACCTTATAACTGGGGTGATCACATGACAAAAGTAGGTCAAAGAGTAATCCACGGCAAATAACTTCTGGTACGCGCCAAAAAAGTGTCCGACACGCAAAATAAAACCATGACCTTGACCATGACTCAATAACCATGACTCAAACCCAAACACATAGGCGGGTACATCTCTACAGGAGTCCCTAGAGCCATTACTGACAGGTCGATAACGATGGGAAGAGTGGATGGGTATGATGATCATGAGTAATTAAGAATGAAAGTGGAAAATGGAGACTTATTCTGGATAATAGTTGGCTGTTGAAATAATCGCGACACTTTCTAACACAGAAGAAAATAACAGATATCAATTTATTAAGTTCTCCTTATCATTCAGAAGTAACCAACACATCCCCAAAGAAAATCCTTTGATATTTTTCGTCCTTTTTCTTTTCATGAATTTTAACTTACTTGTCAGATCATTTTCCAATTACATGAAGCAACTTTTTGTAAATTTATCTTTTATTTTACTATATAAACTAAAATTTACCGGGTGTCGCAAGGGAAACAGACTTGAAAATAGCTAGGAAATGAAATTCCACATCAAGTTGAAAAATCTGTCGTATCTTCTTTATTTGGACATATTTTACCTGAAATAAGGATTCAAATTTCTAATACATTTCAGGTTATCTTTTTAAATGTTCAGCAGTGGATTGGTGAATTTTATTGGGTCTGGAAAGTGAAATGTAATATTCCCCAGGTGTCACATCTGCACTAGTTTGTTAAAGAAAATCAAGAGAGCAACATGGAACACTTCAAAGACACTGATCATTTTTATAAAATTTTACTTGTATCTGAAGCAAAGGTACCAATCCCAAAAGGGAAATAAACATGATCAAATTTTAACCGGAAAATGTGATGTCGGTAAACCACGCTGACATATATACGTAGCACAAGGGAAAGTAATGTTTTACCTAGGTGTCTGTGATTCTGTTCAGGGAAGGGAAAGGAGAGGGTAGGGTTATGTCCTAGATCTATCCAGGTTCTGTTCAGGTGGGGAGAGTATGTCCTGTCCAGGTTCTGTCTGGAGGAGGGGATAGAGTACATTAAAGGGGAAGGGTAAGGTATGTTTTGTCCATTGTCCAGGTCGTCTTCGGGGGCATAGTCCCAAAGAAATCTGCTCCAGAGAACCACCTCAAAGAAAAATGTGTGTAGATTTCAGAAAACTAAGACACAGCCTGAAGTTACCAACATGTCAGGAGGAAAAGAATGCATCTCCCTAGTACCCCTACCAAAAATTGATGAATTATACGCAAAACTAAAGGAGTTGTTATCCACACGGGATCTTCGATCAGGATACTATCACATTGGACTGTCAGCTGGGAAGGGGACAGGAAGGGAAGAGGTAGGGTCACTTAGTTAGGGTACCTCTCCCATCTTTCCCACATCACAGACCAGACCTAGCCATGGGAAGGGGAGGGTAGGGTACCCTTCATCCCCTCTCCCTCCCCTCCCTACCCCACCCCCAGACCAGACTTAACCAGGAAAGGGTCACTTAGTGAGGGTACCCTTCCTCTTTTTCCCAGGTCTGGTCTACCATGATAAGGATGGGGGACTGCGGTTGGTATTGCTGGTAATGTTAATGCGAGGCTGGCTAGTTTATCTAGTTTATATCAGCCTGTCTGTACATTCAAAATTCTGCTGTTACTTATTGTTCCTTTAAGACACTGTTCCCGGCTTTCATGACCCACATCTGAAATTCTTTGCAGTCTCTCTGTCTGCTTTATTTAATATCAAAGGAGATATATTTGATTTCATTTGGTGGCATCTGACACTTCAATTATAGGGATTGATAATTGTAAAAGTCGACAACATCTGTCAAAAGGTTAAATTGTTATCTGGCAAGCTATTTTCAGTAGAGAAAATCAAATTCCATCTAAGAGTCGACATTTAGTTATTTATCTCTAAATCATTTTCGGTCATATTCATCAGGCAGACAGTTCAGATGAACTGCAGATTTACACATCTCTTTTACAAAAGGTCATGTGATCTTTACTACCCAATAAAGGTTAATCATTTAATCTCAAGACATTTTACAGTGGAGGTACCTTATCACGTGATCACACAAACAGGTGTCACATTGGCTTGTGCAAATGATTAAATTGATTAAGTGCCAGCCAATTAAGTGCCTTCTTTAGTTTGGAATTATTTGGACACTTTAATGGACATTAATTATGATTATGAAACAAGCCACGTGTACGATTTATGTCATCAGGTCCTATTTTTGGAAATAAATATGACTGATTATTGAGGTTTTAGGGAATCAGCTACTTCTCTGACAGGTAGTTTATCAAGCTTAGGGTCAGCCAGCTCTTTGAACATTTCTATTTGATAGATCTATACTGCCTCATTGAGGATTTATAGAATCCACTGCATAATCTTATTGATCAATTTAGGATGGTTAAGAATCAAATTACTGTTGGGCATAAGAAGGAAAGAATCCTTTCTAACTATATAAACTTTGGATTCTATGATTCTACATTAAGGCACACATTGTGAATCTAGGATTTGGTCATGGAGCCCCAAGAAAATTTGTTGAATGAAAAAAGTGAATAAATTGAGCTCTCTATTGGTAGGCATCTCATTCCAATTTTCACTTCAAATAAAAATAGCGGAAAATGAAAATCCAGGACCATGAATGGAATTAGTGCGATAGGATATCAGTTCAATGTCATTTCCTTTCATGTGCCTTGTGTTTATTTCTGGATTACAGCGCGATATAACTGCTTTCTACGGTACAGTTGTACTTTTTAAGCAATTATGCTAAAGTGCATGTGCAAAGCCACCTCTCTTCTTTGTTCCTTATAAGATACACCTTTAAAGATAGTATACTTCTTATGTCTGATGGGAATTTAGATAAATTATTGTGATCTAATATTTGTATAACTTATTGGTCTCTTGTAGGTGTCATAGTGTAACATATTATAGCTCATTGGGTTTCTTACATCAAGAACCTTTGAATAATGAGTGGAACATTAAATGTAAACAAATTTACAGCAAATCATATGTTCTCATTTGTAATTTGGTCCCATCCTTCAAAACATATCACCATTTTACTATCGCTACAAGTCCCTGAAGCAGTACCCTATCATGTGACCAGATACAATGGTTTTACATTGGGTTTTATTGGTACTGGAATTCAGATATAAATTAGTATTCATTTGCAGAAGTCATCTTTTTCTGTATTTGCCACAGAAAGACAGGTACCAGGGGTGCCTTAGGAGAACAGCTTTTATGATAATAACATGGAAAGGCACTTGACTAACATAGTCTGAGGCTGAGTCACCTACACAGTCTAAAAAAGTGGACACAAATACACTAGTCAGGCCATCTGTCTTGGTAATAGCTTAACATTGACAAGGATACACAAATGAACTTCTGTGACATATAACCAGGTGAACCAACCTCACCACACTCTGTCACTAGTCATGTCTACATCTATGGTTGGCCATGTAAATACCCAAACAGATATTCTTCAACAATATACTTAAGAGTAGAATAAACTGATTAAAGTGTTTGTTGGAGACAAACAAGCTCACTTTGAGAACAACTTTATGGTTGAGAGCATCTCTTGGTCCAGGGTGTTACCAAATTAGGGACGATATATTCACTTCTTGCTATGAGTTGAGATTTTGATCCTGTTACAATAACAATAACCTATGGAAGTTGATCATACAACATGAGCATTTCTGCAAGTTGTGTGGATATTCTACCATTTCCATGCCATTGTCAAAAGAATATTCCATGTTTCAGTGAGATATTGTGGAATGAGATGAGCTAAATGACCATTGCCTATCAACTAAATCTCCTCTCTTTCTAGAAAAAAATGGTTTTTATTCTTTTTGTATAATGCTGAATTACAAATTAACTACTACTCATCCCTTTGTTTTATCACATGATTCCTGAAGTACTGAACATACACTTCTGTTGTGGTTCTTATTGTACCTGAAAATGCTGGAAAAGGCAGCGGGTGTAAAACTGCAAGAGCTACTGAAACAGTGTTAGAACTGTAGGTTGTTTAGTTTGATGTATAATGCCCTTGGTCTTGGCTGGCTGATGTTTCTGTAGTACCTGAATCCTTAGATAGTAGACTTATTGTGAACTTTAGATGAGTGAAAGTATACTATTTCAATCCTGATTACATGCAGGTAGTATAAAAACTCACCCCACTGTAGAAGACCATAAAATGCTAATGTTAGCATGCTTCAACAAAGAGTAACCCTATATCAGTCATTTTAACATAACAGAGAATTGCACACATCTCATGGAGAAGCTGTCTGGTAACTGGGAAAAAAATCTCAAGCTCCTTGTGCTGTGCTAAACCACCTTTAAAATGATTCTTATGACACATACTATTGTAGAATTTCTAAGAGTGGAAACAGGAAAGAATGTGGTTGCATTTGAAGCTATTTGCTTTTGAGCATAAATGGTGAGACCTAGAAGACTGTGAAATAAAGAATAAAACATTTGATAGTATTGGCTGAGTAAATATTGTGATTGAACATAAATGTTCTAAAGCATGTAAAGCAGGGGTAGGAATCTAATGAGGATAAAAATGCTGGGGCTGCTAGACAAGTGTGAGTTGAACGTTTAGTTTATTGTCACTGTGTACCACTTTGTTGGTGAAATACAAGGTTCAAATTTATGTGGCAACTAACACGTCAACCAATTCCAAGAAGCCTATGAATAGATGTTTCTGCTGCATGGAAGTATGGTTCCAATTGTCACAAGTCCAACTGGTGCTCTTGAAGTATGGGATAGGAGTATGGGCTCCATCCACCATACTCATGTATCAACCTGTACCACATTAGCAAGCCTCTTCTAATCTCTTGGGTAATAGAGACATGCTATTCAGGGTTATGGTTTGAGATCAGTTGGTATAGTTTCTGTGTGAATGGTCAACCATGGGACACCACTCTGGTAATGAAGTTTAGCTGCCTGTAGTTGGTTGCAGGTGACGAACCATCGTTTTCCTGAGTTCGACTGTTGTAGAACTTCCAATAGGGTCTTGAACTTGTCTTAATGAATAACTAATGCTATTCTTACTCAGTATATAATGAGCAGCTACAACAGGTCCCAAATCCAGATAACTAGTTGTTCTCGGAGGAAAATTATCCAGGCTAGCACAAACAGTATGACCAAATGTATTGTAATAAATATATAAGGGCTAAAATGTCCATCTCAAGGGCAATCCTTGTAGGTTGCTCAGTGAATTTGTGTTTTCATGGCTTGCTTGGAGGAGATGTTGTACCCTGAGTGAGGTTGGCTTTCAGTGTAGGGTGGGGTTTAGCTGCAACCCTGGTGTCTGCATGATCTCATAGCAAAGTTCCTTGCAAGGTAAAGGGAAATGTTCTCATTTTTCTTTTGTTGACTTAAAGCTTTTGACAACTGTTTTAGATAAAACGATGTTAAAGATTAATTCTCCTAAATATTCTTATTTTTAATACAAAAATTCTGAAAGAAATATTGCCCACTTCTGTCCACATTTTCCTTATACTCTCTTTAAAAATATGCACCTCTCAAAAGTCAAAATGTTACCATGAGACGACCATTTCCTGCATTGAAACATTTGTTTAATATTAAGTGTTGACAAAAACAAATCCATTTTCTGCAGATTTATCAAAACATTGCGTGCCCCTTTGATCCAAACTGTAAAAAATGAAACAGTTTCATCAAAAAGAGAAAATGATCTCACTCGGACTCAGCGTGTTTACTCAGTGAATCCCTTTCGAGTAGAAAATCTTAGGGCATAAATAAGTCTTTCACATCTTTCTGAACTTCTAGGAAAACCGGTTGTAGAAGTACTGGTATGCTTAAGAATACTTTGAAAATTATCAACTAGATTCTTTAGACATCTTTTCTTAGAAACCTGTCTTTGTCCTGACTAATTTGAGTATAAATTTTGTCTAAGAAATGCCCCAATTTCTTGGTTAACAAAGTATTTTCTATTGAATTTTTAATGTCGAATTGTGGTAAGTCTTAATTTTCGAGAATTAACAGAAGGTTAGTTTTCAATACACATTTAGATCTAATATAGTGAAGATATTTCTCTTACTCGTAACTTTGTTGTTGGTCACTTCAATTAAAAACAACATTAAACATCAACATTCGAAGTACAGGAGACTTAAGTCAGTCTATGTTGTATTTTTCTGTGTCTTCCGTCCATCGATTAAATGGGCATGAAAATAATAGGATGTTCCTTAATTGTTGTTATCATACTTTGGTTTTGTTGGGTAAGTTCGTCTTTTTCGTTTTTTAACTGTATTCTTACTGTGGTTTGCTGAAGATCCACTATTAATCTCCTTGGTACAAGTTCCCTTTCAAATTTTCTTTAATGTGACAGATCGATGTGATCATAATTAAAAACAAAAAACCGACAATTTCTAAATCTTCGCAACAGTAGGAATTGTAACCTGGTTGGGCGCAGAATGATTATTTCTAAGGGTTTCAATGATCGATGGCAAGCTTTTCTAAATATGTCTTTAACGTTTCACCAAAACAAATGTTGGTTCAATGTATTTAACATCTTTAAACGCCTGATTTGTTTAAACGTAAAAGAGACAGAGAAATAGGATTCGTCGAGAATTTGAATTTTTATCGCTAATTTTGAAGAACAAGTAGCCAACAACAGGTGTGCGAACCAAGTCTCGTCAGGGAGGATAAGACTACAATATTTAGCATGAGAAGTACCAGGTGTCCAAATTAAGATTTTTCTTCCGCGGAAAGAAAAAAGAATATTCTTGCCCACGCTCCTTGACACATACATAATCCTGTAACTTGTAAACTATCAGATGTGCAAGAAAAAGTCATGAATATATTTGGAACTATCAGCACTTTTTTTAGAGAATTTTAGTTTGTTCCAGCATACCTGTAACTACATAAGTCCATTGTATTGTTTTATTTACCTGGGAATAACTTTGTCTCTAAAAGTAATTTATCAGAAATGATCGTCGAATTATGAGATAGAGTTTAAAATGTCAAATTTTCTGTTTTGGTGATTTTAATGAATAACTGACAAGAATCAATTAACATCGAAAAGCAAACAGCATATTGGAACCCGTCAACAGAGCAACAGAAAGTTAGAGGTGTGGATTTAAAATGACGATTGAATTTTATGAAAACGGTGATACGCTCTTGTTTCATAAATCCAGATAGTTCAATTGCACAATTGAGAAGGGAATTCCGCTTTTAAAGGGCACGTTTAACACGTTCAACAAAACTTTCATTTGTAAGATCTCGGCACAAACTCTCGTACATAGATCTAATTCAGTTCTTCTCTTCTCGAATTTAACTACATATTGGGAGTTCCTGTGTCCGTGGCTCATAGACTTCAATAATATTCAAAAATTTGTACAAAGATTGTATTGCCTTTGATCACTGGCAAACGAATTGGAATGATGCATACAATCAGGGTTTTGAAACCAGGAATCGTGCACACTTGTTTCTGAGACTTCTTCCTTTCCTTCTGTGACTTCCCCCAACGATCCTAAATTTCACTGTTGCACATATTTCACTGCATAATTATATGTATGAAAGTAGATCTATTTTGATATTTTTGAGACAATTTAAAGTTTGCTGGTAATCGTTGGTAATCATATTCTTTCAAATTTTGTTGAAAATTGAGGACGTATTAGCAGTACATAAAATCTATGGAGGACAAATCATTTGAGAGATGAGAACATATTGCCCAAGGAGCAAGCTACATATCTGAAGAACTTTTCAAAGTAAAAAATATTGAGTTGAAGATTTGTTTTTTTACCAAATAAAAACCACGCCATCTGCATAAAATTGCACGGTTCTGCATTGCTGAAACCATTAAAAAGGCAAAAATGAAATGAACCTAACAAATTTATGAAATGCAAAAACACAATCATTTGAAAGAATTAATTGTTCTATTTTCTGCAGAGCGCATAAATTCATTTTCAAATTAGCGGAATGAGACTCCATAAATGGAGGTGTAACTCTCTCTCGCAATAATATGAGTTAAGCAAACTGCGAAGAAAACACTAAGGAACTCATTAGAATAGTAATCACCAAGATGGCCGAAAGAAACATACCCAATAACAGACATAAATTGTGCTATATATTTACAATTCTTTCTATTCCAGAATATAGATCTACATGTAGAACAAAATGACATAAAAGTAAACAACTTGATTTATCTTATTAATAAAATAGTAATTGGTGAAATAGGTTAACATGGTAGTAAAGTGCATCTAATATGGCACATATGAGACGATCTTACACTTTGGTTGCCCCATGTGATGCTTCATACCCAATGAGATGCTGTAGCCTCCTTCAATTGGCACAAGTGATAATTAGATCTAAGTTGAATTTAGGAGATTTTCCCATCGCTCCTTGAACATTCTTTCCTCAGAAATGTTCTTTTTTCTTTCATAATATCATTTTGATCAATGTGATCGTCATTTGTGATAAAAAAGCCTACAATTATCAGTGAAAATAATCATCAATCTTGGTTATAAATAATGAACAACATATTTATCATATAATGTAACAAAACAAATATTTATATTTTGGTATACATCAGTTCTAAACTACAGTTTCAAGACTTTTTGTTTGGTATTCTTCATGTTCATTACATGCACCATTGTGGGACATGTCACACCTTTTCTACATAAGCTCTTTATGAAAACTGAAGAAACACTCATAAATACGGCTACTAACATCCCATAATAAACAAATCAATCAATATCAATTACTTTCTTTTGCATCTGATACGTTCAGCATTTACATCTGGTGTTTTATTCTTTTCTACGTGGAGTGATAAGATTTGCCGTCGGCATTTATCATATCAATCTCGTTACCAGGAAACTATGTTGAAAAATTATTAGACTTGTATCAATATTGTCAGACAAACTATCTTGGAATGATCCCATTCAGAATTGAGTAGAACCAAGAAACGTGTTTGAATTTCATAAAATAGTAACTTTCCCCATATTTGTCTTGAATGTGATTACCATTCAGCTTTGTACTCAGTTTGTATTTTCTGTAAACTATGCATTTTCAGAACTGAAAATTGTTCATAGACAGACTGGTAGTATTCTGAAAACAGAATAGAGAACTGATTCAGGTTTGAAGAAGTCATGAGCTGTTATTCAGTTAGGTACTGAGTGAATTTGGAATCAGATAACACTAAAGATGCCACCAAGATAAGAATACCACCAGAGCAACTATTTTTTAAAGAATGTTCAACTCTACAGAGAAATAAAACAACTGTTCTCGATGTTTAATTTTTTCAAAATATCATCACTGTGAAAACAGTATCTCTGCTGAAACATTAATCTGAGTTACTTCTTTGGTCACACGAAATGAAAGATCCGTATCTGAAAAACTAATCATTTGTTCTAAAATTTATTACATACCCTAACTTTAATTCAGTCAAGGTTCTCTTTGCGAAGCGTTTGTTGTTTCTATCACCATCATCTCGTCGCAGTACCATATTGCACTCCTGAGCTGAAGTTGTTTGACTTCACTCTTCCATGTAACACAAATATGATCACAAATGACAAGAGAGTGCAATATTTTGACTGTGGATTTACTTCTTCAAGTGAAGTTTAGCTTTGACAATTAGCCACCAGAGGGACTGGTCAGTGCATGCGATGAATATTCAAATAAATGTTCTGAAGATATTTTACTTCTTTGACAGCAATTGTAATTACGAAATAATGTAGCAAGCCGACCAGAACAATTGTATCAGAAATTGTATAACAAGATTTATAGACAGGATTATATAATGTCCATTTTTTAACCTTTTTCTCTCATTGCATAATGGAACTCATGTAAACTGTCCAAATGTTTTGAAGATGAGAATTCACCTTAAAGTTACACTGTTCTAGAATGTAAGTATTTTAGTACAGATAAGTACGTATATTTAAGTGATTTGGCAGTCGAAACAATGGACACCTTTAAACTAATTTACATTGGTCAGTGCCAATCCCAGACCAAACTCCATCTCAGTCATCAGTATTTATAATCGGTGTGTTTTTGCTGCGACACTGCAATTTAAACTGGGGAAATATTTTAGAGACAAAATTGCGATCTGCTGAAGTCCATCATCCATGGTAACAATGATTTAATGTAAAATATTCGGTCAAAAAGTACTGGACGCAACATAAGAGATGACAATGGTGGTTCACACAATAAAAAATGATGAATGATCAAAATATTGGAAAAATATCATATTGTACAGTAGCATGTCACTCTGTGATTCTATTCCATTTATAGTTTATTACTTTTCTCGTAGTTTGTGATTGCCCTTGTAAGAACTCTACCATTTATTTGTCCCGATTGAATATTTTACAAATGTTCTGAAAATTGCTTCTGGTTCGGTTTGAAATTGCTTTTGGTCCGCATAAGAGTAATTTTTAGATAAAATATCCTGTACTCACATCATGAAGATTGTTTGCAACAAATATATCTGATGCTGCATATTTTGATTTCAGTAGATATAAATCTTTTCTGATAATTAGAATCAATACTGATGTATCGCTATATCAAATTGTACATGGCATGGCATACTGGGATTTTTATTCCATTAATAATTTATTACTTTTCTTGAAATTTGTGATTCTCCTTGTAAGAAGCTCCACTGTTAATTTGTCCCAATTGAATATATGCAACAAATATATCTGGTGGTGCATACTTATCTTAATTTGAGTAGATATAAATCTTTTCTGAAAATTAAAATCAATACCGATATCGATATTGAAAAGCTGTAACAATATATCGTCTGAGTAGACAGAGGCACAATTACGTTTGGCACTGCAGATAAAGTTTGAATTGTCGTATTAACTGTCAAGACCATGAGAAATTTATGTAAATCATTTGCCTAAAATAATTTTATAATGCCCAGATAGATCTATTATCTGCTTACCTGTGAAAGATTACGAAACATATCGCGTAGCTTATGAGTGTACCATCAACCAACCTTCACCCAAAAGCCTCTCCTGTGAACCTCAACAAGAATGTAACCACAATTTTGCCCTTGGAGGAGACATTCGACATATTTTAATATACATTATTTACACAAGCAAATTAACTTAGTTAACAACGATATTTAATTTGGGATAACAATATGAAAAGTTACTGTTAATAAATTACCAACAAGCGATGCACATGACTTTGCCTTGTCACAATGAGCACTGGCAGAATCAAACTAAGTTTATATATAGATCTATCGGAATAGAGATGTCCTGCAATTTTCAAAATTGAAGAAAGTTTATTATAAGACGGTAACCTCCCGGTAAACAGCGTAGTCTCTGCAACAGGTTATCGAGGAGGTTGGGGGGTTGGGAGGTTAAGTGTTGACCGAATTTCTGAAACTTGTTCCCAAATACAAAACTGACAAAATCTCAAATTCCATATTTTGGGAGAGGGTGTTGGGTGTTGACCCAATTTCTGCATTTGTTATGAGACCAAAGTCCCTTGAATCTCGATTTCAATAGGGGAGAGGAGGTAGTGGTTTTTTCCTGAGAGATGGCTAGTCAATATTGAACACACATCCCTGGTAAATTTCTCCTTTCAGTTGTGTCTGTGAGCATCACAGACAGACAAGATGTAGATACTGAAGGGGTTCACTTAACATAAAATCCACATCAAACGGAATCTGACTTTTACCTAAAATCTCAACATTTTGTCCTGTTTTGTTTTCGAAAAGTCTTTATTACCTTCTGTAGGTTTCGGATGGTCAACATCCATTCAACGTACAAGAATTAGTTCGGAAGAAACCAGTTCCTGTTGCAAACAAATTATTGAATTCAATTGTGAAATTTCACAATCGAATTTTGGTGAAAAATGATCCATCAAAAGTTTCACATTAAAATGCAGTAAGAAAAGTAATATTAGAAGAAATCCAATTTTAATTTGGAGCCTACATGTAAAGTATTCAGTGGCATTTTGAGAGATTTACACGGGACACTCCCTATGTTTGAGAAATCAATCCAGGGAAATAACGTTGTCACATTCTGTACCACGATGAACAGCCAGACATGTGCTACTTGAAAGACGTTTAACTAAAGTTTATTTCAAGCACCATTCACATTTTGGACTTGGATCATTTGAAGAATCAACAGAGCATGCTTTATAAAGGTGTAAAGGATTCAGACTGACAACCAAATGCTAACTTTGCACAGTCAGCAAGACATTAGACTTTTAAACCAGTGATTATCTGTGTTGTGGGTTCAACTCTCACTGGAGGCAAATGTGTTTTGTTGAATGTTTTTAAAACCCCCCGATGTAAATTCAGGCTTCAAATATAAATTTGATCTTATCGTGAAAACTCGATCTGAGTGACAGGTCCGGAGTGTCCTAAACCAAGGAATCTTCAGTGTGTGTGTGTGTGTGTGTGTGTGTGTGTGTGTGTGTGTGTGTGTGTGCTTACTTTTCATTCACATCACGATCCTACCTGGGTCTTTTTAAAGCGCTCTTTTTGTGTTTCACGTACCCCAATTGCCTCAAAATCAGGGCGCAGAGTCACAAAACATATCATTTAAAGGTTCTTTGAATGTTTCATCCGGATAAAAATGATAAATTGACAGTTTAAGTAGAATCTAAATGCAATACAACATTTAGGTCAGTTTGCTCAGTACTCTTGGAAGTTGGTAATCTTGATGAGATCATGTGATCACATTCATACCCAATAAAATCAACCTGTCAATCTCAACACAGTTCAGAGAGCTAGTTCTGTGTCACGTGACCGGAGAGTGTAAACTGACATTGGTTGGCACTAACATCCTGGAATTCAGAGGAGCATTAAAAACAATATACTTTGTATTTTTATTTAATTTCAATAATATGAACAACAAAAGTCCAAAAGTCCAGGTTTTTCCAGGAATCATTCACAATGCTAGGTACATAAAGGTAACTTACCCCACTCCTCAGAGTGTCCTAGCTAGCATGCCTTGGGAATGAGGATGATCCAAAAATTGGAGCAAGTGGGTAATCCATGCGAAAGTGTTCCAAGAGCGGGTAACGGTTACACGCAGAGTGGGTAATAGATTAAAACACATATATCTCAACAAATATTTACATTATTAATTTAATATACTAGGAAAGGGTACATGACAGTTATATCTATTTACACATGATTGAGAAATTTATCAACATCATTTTCCATTAACTGTCACATGACCTTTATAGTCAAGTGGGTAATGGTCCCGTTATGCACCAAGCAGGTAGTCAAGTGGGTAATCACTTTGACTTTTTTTGTTCTTTCTTTCTTCAGCTCGTGATTTGTTTACAGCTTCTTTTTTAATTTTATCTTCCTTAGTTATTCTTGCCTCCCTTTTCTTTGATCTGGCATCAGCCTCAGCAATATATTTCATAGATTTTGTCCCTGTTAGATGAAGGCTGGGAACTTTCTTTGGTGGCCTCCTTTTCGGTTCCCCTCTTTCACTGCCAGCTTTAGGTAAGGAGAGGACCTTTTCTGCCATTTCTTAAAGGACAATAAAACAATAAAATTTCTTAATATATTACTCTTTATTAAAAAAACTGACTATTTAGCCCTACACTCAGCACCACAAACTGAACCACAACTGAACTTCCAACATCCCCAACATCCTCCTGTCCTCACTCACTATCTCTGTCCTTCTGCTTGAAACCATGTTTCTTCAGTAGATTGGAGGTCACTGCCCTCAGGGTTGACATCTTGGCAACATCACTAGGGTCTGAAAACAAATGAAACTGTGAAAGCAAAGTTGAAGTCAAACGGGTACTCAAGTGGGTAACCATACACACCTCTATCAGTTGGCTCAATGTTTATGGGGGTCAGGTCTTCCATGACAGATGTCGAGGCCTTGCTATCCAGATGCAGTTGAGTGAAGGTCTTACCTGTGTCTGTTTCCCTTGCCACTGGCTCTGTCTTCTGCCTCTTAGATGCTGAAAGAGAAACAATTTTATTCAGTTACCCTCTTGACTGCCATTCAACGTAGACTCCAATGTAAACAATGTCAAATAAATTACCCGCTTGTATAATCTAACCTTGTTCTTCCTCTTCATCCTCTATTTTGTCCTCTTCCATATACAGACTACAAGCAGCAGTCCTCCTTCCTTGATTGGCAGCCATGTTGTCCTTAATTGCCGGCAGTGTCTACAAGAAAAGAAACTTTTAAGTATGTTACCCACTTGAGTGTGCCGCATTACCCGCTTGGTAGATCTACCCACCTTGAGCCTGATGTTACCCGCTTGGATCTGCTCACCTATCATCTCATCAAAATCTGGGTTGTCCTTCTTTTCTTGCTGTTCCAATTGTTCCTCCAGGTCCTCCTCCTTGTCTGCTTCATCTTCTTGCTCCTCCTCATCTTCCTCTTCATCATCTTTGTCCTCATCTTCTGCAAGCGGGTAATTTGCAGCTGCCCCCTGTGCTTGATAAACCTTGGCCACTACCATGTTTCCATCATCCTCGTCAGCTCGTACAGCACCTTCTCTGGCTCCTGGGTCAGCAATCATCATCATCAGCTTTTGCATCTACAAAAACACTAATTTATTAGTTACCCGCTTGAGATTACCCGCTTGTCATCCAAAGAGTACAAGTACCTAACAACAAAGAAAACAATAAAACACAGCAACAATAACCAGGAACTTCCTAATTTCCACTCACATTTATCAAATACTGTACTGGGACCAATATTCTTCAATTTTGGAACATTTCTGTCATATGGAAAGATCCCACAGTTTCTGAATCCACTTCTTATTGCTTCTGGTGTCAGTCCAGCCTGATATGCAGGTATGAAACACCTGAAGAATTGTTGCCTGGTCATGCAGTGGCCACACAGGAAGCGATTCATGTACATCAGTTCCTTCTGCCACTCTTTCTTGAAGCGAGCAAAAGGTGTATCATCCAAGGGTTGTACCAAATGTGTACAGTGGGCAGGGAACCCACACACTTCCACATTGTTGTCCTTCATCATCTTCATAAAGG
>JBCAUG010516415.1:0-15046 GCA_038406175.1 Haplosyllis leylae | reverse complement strand
GTGTTTTTTTAGACATGACTAAGTGAAATTGATTTAAATCCTCAACAAAAACTTTTGACCTTCTTCATCAAAAAAGGCGGATAGCATGAGTGCGCATGAGCGAGCAGATAGCATGTAAGGCGGTGCCACGAGTAGCGGATAACATAAAAAATTAACTCTAGGTGTCACTCTAAACTCGAGACGGTGGCTCAGCAGTTTGCAATACACACATCAAACACATTAATTACTCTTCTGAGATGGATATCTTTGTTTAAAGCGCAAATCAAATGTGTAAATATGACCACATTATAAAGTGTATATCTCTTAAGTCTTCTGTACTGCTGTCCTGATTTTGTTTTGTCCAAAAAGTTATCAAGATGTGACACCTACTTTATTTGTATGTTTGAGTTTTTTGAACCACACTAGATTCTGTAAAGTAGTGTTGAATATTTTAAAGTAAATATGGAATACAGTGTACATTCTGCATATTTTAATTTTTATTTGGAATGAAAATGTGAAAAAAATAAGAAGATATGGCAGATTATATAAATTGATAAGGAAAACCTCTATTGGAATCCCAGTCATGAAAACAGCAATATTTTCAGCAACAATGCAGTGAAAGAAAACGATATGAAACAGACACATTTCAAAATTGAACAGGACAAACAGCCCTTCACTTCCAGCTGCTATTTTAGACTGAATAATTGCATTCGTTCGGAAACAATTTGAGGAACCGCAGGGGAAGATACTTCAGTGGAATTCATTTATTTCGCTCCTCCAATGTCAATTCGTATCCAGCTGTGCTGCATTAAATTCTGCTAAATACCGTGCTAATAGCTTGAAACACGAACAGCAATGACGTCATTTCCTTACGTATTTTGTCAACTTGCGATTTTTCACTAATCTTCTCTTCAAAAATACCAGGTGCTAAAAGACAGAATGGAACATAGAAACCCTTTATGATCTCAGAAAACTTGACTACCATAAACGTTCGGTGAAATGAAAGTCATTTTCTTGAATAGCGTAATACCATACATACACAGACACAATCAAAAGTAAACACATATTCGTGTCTCGTCTCAATTAAAAGAGACAGCTAATTAATCTATTAGTAAAGCATTCACATTTTCTACGAAAATAAGTAACAGGGCAAATATCTGAGTGTTGGTTGAAGACGCCTCCCTGAAACCAAGTCACAAATATTGAAAGTATCTTCAACCGTACCGTGATTCATGAACCAATGATTTCATCAGTTTCTTTGAAAGGGAAAACTCTATCTAATGCATTTCTTTTGTGCCCTTACACAAGCAAGTGGAATTCTTTGCTGCCTTCCATTTCTGTGCTACTTCTTTGGAAAACATGATGGACGAAGCCAATATTGTAATTGATAACTACTGTCTGTGGTGGATAAATATCTTTCATTTACCCTTTTATCAACAAATGGAGCCTGAAATCATCAGTTAACCTCAAGAATACGACTGTCGGTGTACCTTGTTTAGCATAAGGTCACATTCCCAAGGTCACGGCATTCAAGGCCATTGCAATCATTCTAAAACCTTGAGGTGAAGGCTGTTCTGTTGTCAGCACATCAATATTCATAACCTAGTTTTACAACAACCAAACTTCTGGGAGCTAAAGGACATCTGAGCACTGTGGCTTATTTGCTTTATCCCAAGACAGTAAGGACTTTGCAGACATTTATTCTTGATTTGCTATGAATCTCGACATCTTTCTGGTGATATTTAAGTTTTCTCTAATGATTATTGTTGAATAAAAAGGATTAGATCTTGTGAGCTCTTGCGTTGCAAGCAATTATCTTACCACTCAACCTCCAAGTCACAGGTAACAGATAGGATCATTAAATTGATGGTTCCGTAATTTATCAAATTCTCTGAATTCAGGGAATTCCTCAAAAGTTTGTTTCCATTTAGGGAAAACTCTATTATTGCAATGTCGGATTAAGGGAGCGTCCCTAATCTGCGCCCCTGTGAACTCTACCTAGTTTCTCGACAGTGTCTTGGAAATTTTTGCAAAAATGGGATTGGTGGTCGTCCAAAGTAAAATCCTGGATCCGCCACACCATCGTCTCTTCTTCAGTCAGAAGACAACGTCCAATTAAGGAGAAAAATAATGTTTTAGTCGCCACCAAGTCCATAAGTCTTAATTATGTCGGACAGTCTCGTTTATTTTCCCAAAACGGACCAGAACTAATTATTTGCCTACACTCCCCGAAGAATTCCCATTCATCGTGGAGACAATAGGTAAATTGTATCAGCTTCTCGTTGTGTTTAGATTTCAAGCAGAGATTGTGTCTCTGTCTTTGTGATGAGACACACCATGTGCAACTTGATGTTTAATGTTCTCATTTTTAGATACTATGAGTCTCGGAATCAATTGCTGGTGGCCTCTCAAGTTAATGGAGTCGTTATTATTCTGGTAGGGACCGTGGTTTACGCATCACAGCTGTTTTCTCCAATTATTTACGCTCCCCATATAGTAAACAGGACACCCCCTCTATGAAACTCAAGACATATATCACAAAAGTGCCCCCTTGCGTGCATTGAAAGTTCCCAATGGTAAACAATGATAGCCCCTCGATGAAACTCAAGAAGTCACCAAGAAAATCACATGGTTTAAAATATATGAAATACAGATGTAATTTATCATTCAATTTAATTCAAAAAGATCATGCTGTCGGAAGTTTTACTTTCAGATATTTTATTGGCTTATTTACTATCTTATTGACAGATTTTACTTTATCAACATTCTTTGTTTTATTGGCTCGAAAGAGTCGGCTCATCAATCTATTTATCTCGAAATTGACGATGCTAACTTGCAGTGTACATTCCAGTTTTCCCTAAATTACACGTTGCCAACGAAAGCTTCTGCAGCTAACAAAACAAATTTAGCAAAAGAATATTGCCTAAATGAGGACAGAACTTAGGGCCACTTGTGTTGATGCTTATCTACCTGTGCAAGCCAAACATGTGTCGGACAGGAGATCTGTATTCTGAATTAAAGATTCAGATTGGCAAGCAAATTAGTATAATTAGGAAGATAGTTTGCGTTGTTTACGATGAATTGTATTCTTGGTTGGATGCGTGACTGCTTACCAGATACTTTACGATTCGCTCTTCGTTTTACATTTCATGAGGGAGGTAATTATATAATTTCTCCCTGTGGAAATGAGTTTAAATTCAACTGATTCTCTTTCGTGTTCTCTGCTGATTATTAACCATTGCGTCAGAATCTCCATCGTCAATCCAACGTTACGCAACCAGCCGTTGATAATGGCAAACTCATGTTACATTTAAAGGCAGGAAACGGTGCAAAACATGTCGTGTAAAAAAATAACTGTAAAACACTGAGAAATTAGAGTTTTTCACAATCGCTCCGTAACACAAGAATGCCAACATTGCCAACTTCGTTTCAATGTAGCATTTATCCTGAAAATGTAATCCTCATGTGGCCTTCCATTTCTAATTTCACATTTACTAACATCAGTTGATGTGAATAAAGAAAACTGCAAATATATGGCAACACAAAGTTGGCAATAATGCCATCATTGTTAACTTTGTGAGTTTGTGAAAAACTCGATTGGGTTCTTTGAGAATGTACTGGGTTACAGAAAAAAGAAACCTTTTCTGAGGCTTGTTGTCTGCAGGAAATATCGCAACTTTAACTTCAAGTGAGAGAACTGTGTCTACATGATGTTTATGGGAGAAAGCATTGATTTCGTGTCTCAGTTGTTGTGTAGTATATGACCGGAGTACAAAGCTCATATATATAATGATCAATTTCAGTTTTCTTGTCGATAAACCACACGACAACCATCGACGTCGTAATCTACAAGATCAATTTTGTAAAGTCTTGTTTTTGCGTAATTTTTCAAGCTGAGTCCACAAATATTGACTTGCAAAGAAACATGTTATCAACTCAGTTTTGTTTGTCGCGTGTCAAAGTTTTCCTTTTTCTTTTGACTTATCGAAAAAATACTGTTTTGACTAAGCAATATATATGAAAGGAAAGAAAAACAAATCATGCAATTGTCGAAAAATCACGACAAAAATTAAGAATATTTACAAATCTGGTAGCTGAAGTGATTTGACAGTACGAATCATTTAACGACGTGGAAACTTAGTGTCTTAACCAGGTAATATCTTTCGAATGGGTAAAATATTAATGCTTTGAAGGGAATCCCTCGCAATCCAGTTTCTTCATTTTTAGGGTAACTAAGTATAAATAGCATGGCACACTCCTCTTTAAGTGGAATCCCGTACTTGAAAAACTCTGGGTCCGCCACTGTAAAGATTTTGTCACTTTCAAATAAATGCAATTCAACAAAATTCTACGTTTTACTTCCGAATATGTGATAGCCTGCTACGATGAGAGCGCTAAAAATGGAACGGCGCCCGAAGCAATTCACTAAACAGTCCAAACTAAATATGGCATCGCCCACCCTCGCAAACTTTCGTACGGATTCGTAACAACCTCAATACCTGACGTCTGCTTCCTCATTCAACACTCGTAAGGTAGATACAGTAGTGCCGATAACGAAAACACCACTACCTTTAACCACAGTCATTTAAAGTACTACATTCGTGTTTTTCCATAATGCCGGATCTGACAGATCTGGTATTTTTGTGTTTCAGTTTAAGTTCTATTTTCTCGCACATATCTTAGCATCCCAGTTCTTTTCATACATATTATTAATTAGAAGATTGAGTAGCATATTCCACCAAATTTAAAAACTGCAACACATTTAAGAAGGAAAAACGAGGTAAGAAGTAATTGCCAGATCTGTCAGCTTTGTGTTCTGGTATTTGTGGAAAAACTCGAATAGCAGCAGGGCCAGGGAACCAGTGGACGGTAGACAACCTTGCAACTGTGGGGTCCACTTCATACTATATAACGTATGAGGTCAATTTCTAACAATACGATATGCATGGGAGAAGGATACGAAAATCAAATTAAACATTGAGAAGAAACTTCACTGGTGAGTTGTGGTAAATTTGCATATTCAGTCCAGTTGGGAGTGCTGTTTGACTTTCTCACAAAACATTCTGTTGGTTTCGAAAAAAAAAGTTGTGACCCTAAATTAAGAAAACAAGTAACAATGCGACTCGCTATCCAGCAGAATGCTAAAACAGCAAAGAGAAATATTTTGTCAGTAAGCGAGCCTGCCTCCCTTTAGGCTACAATTTTTAAATTGAAATGTGAGTGATGGAATAATTGAACAGAGATCAGATACCACAGCACTGAAAGTGTTAGTGAAACAAATTTCGTAGCGTAAATGTTTTCACAAGAACAAGGTGGCAAACAGAATGGTACGAATTTCTGGAAAAATTAATCTGAGGAAATCAAAAAACGAAACCCGTTTAAATGATAATCCAAACAATGTACAGATACATTACTTCCTTTTAAGGTTATGCATCATTATGCTAGGTCATAACTGACCCATCACTTGACTCTCTTTTCATTAAAATCACAATCATCCATGAGATAACGGATGCCATTTGCTACTGGTAACGAGGCAACTGCCACAAAAGCTAGTAATGGTGAACTGATACCCCAAATAGAATGTATGGACAGCCAATATAGATCTACAATTAACAAGAATGGATTTGCCTAATTTTAATTTTAATCAAGATAGACAGAAAAGAATCTCTTTTTTCATTTTTCAGAACAGAACAGAATCTTCCATTTCCATATGTTTAGGCCACTGTTTAGCTACCATACACATGTATACAGGGGTAGAACATATTAACTTGGTCGACATAATGTCCGTAGCATTACTACAGCTCTCTTCAACGGCAACAAAGAAGCCAATTTGCTTTCAGCTTGATTGATACACAGTTATTGGAAGTTGGCAGACGGATACAGGGGACTCATTAGGCAGTGATGCTTTTGAATGGCTTATTTTAAAATGAAATGGAGAGTTAAGCTGCGGAAATCATGTGGCAAAAGTGAGGAGGAAACGAGACAAAAGCAGCATCAAGGTTATTGTTAGTTCATGATACATTTTCAAGAATAACACATTTTCTGTTGCAATAGTCAATTGAAAATGGCGTGTGTAATAACACTTACCTCGAATAGTGAAGGATTCCCTGAGCTACTTTTAGTGGGCTTGTTTTAGTAATATAACCAGCACATTCACTTATGGTATGATAATTACTGTAGGTTAATTTTGGAGTTAATTGCGGACGTATCCTGTGGGAAGGTACACCGGACGAACTGTGCCACAATGGAAATGAAATTATTCGTCCAAACAAAATTAGGAAGGCAATGAATATGTATTCCCTGCGTAGGCTCCCGTAATGTTTTAATGTTAACAGCCAAAGGTCGCAGTAATAATCTCAGGTAAACCGAACAAATTATCGGAATAAAGGTAGTTTGCATTACTATCCTGGAACTAAAATGGCTTTCTTGGCCTGCCCCAGGCGTCATGCTGCAAATAGTTCTACATGTAGATCCGCGATTCAATCAAATTGATCTAAAAATTCCACGTTTATCTTGTATTAAATTCTTACTACTCAAGCTTAAAGAAATAATATTCTTATGCATACTCGATAAAAACCCCTTGTAATGAAATCAAACAGACATTCTTCATGTCTTAATATCCTGCGATTAGGGTCTTAATCATACGTGATCAAATATTATGGTTGAGTTTGTGCGATTATTGGCCATAAAAAACGAATCTGTCATATAATCTGTCGACCACCCCTCTCGGTCGGTGGCTGCCTTATTGGGACAAAAAATACCATTAGGCAAATAGTGCCGCCCTGAGTAGCTAGGTTTGTTGCATGACAGCGCGGTCGTAAATCGTACGGCATCATAGGGGGTCGCTCCTTGCACACATCTGAGATTTGCGTTTCGGAGGAAAAGCAATTACGCACGAAATAAGTAACACTATAAATTACCACTCAGAGGTAATAAGCCACAAGACGACCTAAAGCTTGGATCAACATTAATTCAACGCATCTGTGATTATTAGGAATAATAACTTGTTTATGTTCTTGTCAATTAAATGGAGCGAAGAACATTCACTGGTGCCTCCGAGTGCTCAGGATAAAGGACTAGTGCGTGACATTACCCTTAACTGGTACAGTGTAAAATGTTATTTCCAAGGTTAGTTGTTTGAAAGTGTAAGCACGCTCCTAGTTTACTCAAAATAGCAAGACTGAAGTCCATGATAGATGCATTGAGTGAGAGCTTACATTGTACCGGAGTTACTAGTAAAACTGTATTCAATGCACGTAAACAATCCAAGAGTAATGGTAACCTATTTATGTTCTTGTTGCTTAAGTTAATGAAATTGCATTGTAAGGAAGCTTCTCTTTCGTTTCCCTGTTTTCTAGTGTTCTGACTCATAGTGCATCCTGTAACCGATATTTTGTAATTGGAATTCTGTAATTTTAACTGGCACTTGAAAGCATTTCCTTGATTAAAATTTTAGCAATAGATACCATATTGTAGTTTTAATCTTGTAACTGAAATCCTGTGATGGTTTAAGGCTCGTTCACACTATGTTTTTTATTCTGATTGCGACTACATTTTTTACCCCAATTGCACAGAATGGGTGGGCAATCTACCTGTGATGTTGCACTTGCATGCAAAAAATGCAAGGTGCGAACATTTCCATTGACTCTTGTACAATCCATTTTCTGTGACAACAAAAAAGTTCTCCTTCGGGAACACTAGAAGCATACGGCGTAGCAAGTACTGGCTCTGGTGTTCAGTCCTGGGGGGGGGGGGAGGTAACCCAACCTGACCTGGCCAGTGAAAGTATTATGGGATTGAGCTGGGGGAACCCCCCCCCCCTGGGCGGTGGACTGACGAACAAACTGAAATCATTACCTTCCCTCATCCTTCGGATGCGAGTGATAAAAAAACGCGATCGCAATCAGAAATAAATCGCACAGTGTGATAGAGACTTTATCCACACTGGGCTGCGATTGCAGTGTCGAAAACTGAAGGGTTTAACACATTCCATTTGCAAAGAACAGTGTGAACAGACCTCAAGTTGTATCCGAGACCTGGAATCCTGTAACTTTAACTTAAATAAATTCCCTGGATTTGAATTAGGTAGATCCACCATTTTTGTCATTTGAGAAAATTTTATGCACAACGTACAGGATACAAATCATTTAATTCTGAAAAGTTGCAAAATGAATACTCAGCAACAAAAACAAAGGATTTAAGAGGGGTGCTGACCATAGATATTAAACATTACAAACCGCAGGCTTCATAGAATCTGAAATCATTGAAAGTTGAAAGAGTCGCTGAACTTCATGCAAGCTGACAAATAAATGGATCGCTTTTATTCCTTTCTAAGGAAAAATAATGGAAACATATTTCACGCAACATGAAAAAAGTAACGTTACCAGCTATAAATTTATATTTGTGCAGCCACTGAAATATCTCCGTTTTTTACATTTCCATGTGAACGAGACATGAAAGGAGACAATATTTCACTGGGATGAGAGAAGCACACCGAACAAGTAATTACATTTTTGGAAGACGTCCCGAGTATTTATCTTCACTTGTAAAACGACAGTGTATGAACAATGTCATTTTGGAGTCTTCTTCAGTCTTTTGATATCATACGAATAAAAAACGTTCCTCTGCTGAAGGAGCAAATATTGCATGACGTCAGTGCATTTTGCTCTTAACATCAGGTTATGACTCAACGTCTCTTTGAGCACTTAGACAAATGTACAAAATAACCGTTGAAAGGCTGATGTGGAGAGATGTAACTTCCTCCCTCGACGGGAGAAATGGAGGCGAGGAATGGTTTTTTCATACCATGTCATGAACTGGGATGGGAAAATACTTTTAACCATCAGAATTACCTCAGGTTCTAAAATGAGGTCGTCTGTCATTTTGACATCTCACAATCATGAAATTGCGGTCAAATTGTCCCTTTGCTCTTGAATTGGGATTGGGTAATTATTGTTATCATAAATATAAAATTTCAAAATAACCTAAAATGAGGTGGCTATCTTTTTAGCACAATAGTTTCTTAAAACAACTTTCAAAGAGTTTTTTGACCAGAAGTTACGAGTTTTTAGCGTCAAATATGTTAATTAGGATTTCTGAGAGCACAAATTTCGTGATTAAAAATGAGATTTTTTGAAATGCTCCCGATGACATAAATATTCAAGGAAAATATCAGCACAAAATTGCCCAGCTGTCGGAAAACAAATTATCATCAGAATGTAAACATGTGTGTGAGAAGCCCCTCGGCTTTCATGTTTAAAAGGGACCCGACTTTCATCGTGTGGAAAATGTGGACATCAATCTCACTGAGCGTAAAAGTGCACGGTTAAACGAATGACTCTTGTCTATGTAACCGCAAGATCGTTCCATAACACCGTGTTTGCTATGCAAATACGTCAGTCCCACAGAGATTTGTTGCAACTCTGCGCAGAAAGACGTTCAGCTATGGTTAGCTTATTGCTGGAGCGTTTTACTGAGCATGCGAGCGGTCATCATATCAAACCGTGACCTTTCAGTATAATTTTCCTTTTAGGTTTTATCAGTCTAGAATGAAGTACTGGTGACCCTTGGGTCATGTTTTCTGGCAGACCACACAATTGGTGAAAACATCCCAGGTATATTCTCAATTGATTTGGCTTCCCACCATTGTGAACGGTGTTATGCGTCTTATGCAAGATACCTACGAATAGTAGGATGGTAATTTAAAAATACAATACAATTCAATACATCGTCACGGTGATAAGCAAGAAAGGCTCGTTCACACTGCATTTTTTTCTGATTGCGACTGCGATTCCCCTTATTGCAACAAATGGGTTACACAGAACTCAACGGAAGTGTTCACACTATGCGACTGCGACAACATCAGTAGTTCCTATACACCCAATTACAAGCAAAATCAAATCGTAGTCGCAAATCGCACATTGTGAACGAGCCCGAATAGCACCAGATGTGAATCAAAATTAGCCTGGTTTTCATCCAAGTACATTTGTACGCAGGTCCTAAATAAGGGACTGTGATTGCTACCATGAAGAAGATAAAACTAAGGAAACCAAATGCTTGTCTAGCTAGCCCAGCTTGCATGTAACAACTGACGCGCAGGAACTGAATGCTGATCCGATCCTTCGTTTTGATGTTACATTTGTACCTGTAGAAATTCCGACAACAGGTGACAGAAAGAATCACGCACATGCATCTCCAATCGAGTTCTCCGCAGTCCAAGTTAGCTCTAATTTATTAAATAATTTAGCTAAATATAAAATGTAACCACCGATGCTTTCTACAGCTACTCTTCTTTACTACCGATAGTGGTACACGAAGTCACCTTCAGAGTTGCCCATCGGCAACCGTGTTCTTCTTTTTGCAGGACGGTTGGTGGGGATGGGGGGGGTGGGTCGAGTGTGGCATAAAATAATTTCTCAAATTTTGTTTTTGAGTCGATGATACCCAATGTACAATTGAAAAAAAAAAACAGAATAAAAAAATTTCAAAGCAAATGTACTTTTTTAAATAGCAGTAACGCTAAATATAGACTGATGAGGAACTTTAGACGAAAATAAATAACAGTTACAGACAGTAACCATTACTTATGTGCCATTCCATTTTCCAGTTAGTCGCATTCCCTTGTCAAATACACTGAAGTCTATGAGAAGATAAAATCCCCAGTACACGTAAGGTTTCGTATTACTCATCCGCATTCAAAGACGGCACCATTCATAAAAAGGACTTACTCACATTGAGCGCCTACTTCTGCGTTTCGCGTGTAATGGACTATATAGAGGCTGACGATGTTAGCACAATCGCACAATATGAACCCATATGTTGTGATAAATAAATCGCAGTCGGGGTTGTACGGTGTGAACCTACCTTACCAGATGAGCTAGCGCTGCATTTACACTGATCGTCTGCTAATGGTGCGTCTATCGCTTGGTGTAAATTATACTATGAGAGAAAAGAGGAAATAAAATTACATTAGTCGGCTTACGAAGACGCTAAGAATGAATTTCGAATGTTTCGAATGTAAATTTCTTCGTATATTTATTACTTTAACTACAAAAGGCTGATGTAGCTTTATTAATAATGGATACATTCCATCATGAAAGGTCAGTGTTTGGTTCCTGCATGTGGGAACTTAATGTACTTGGGAACAGGACTTCACTGGAAATGTAAGGTACATACAAGTGTTGGTGACTTTGACTGTATTGATTGTGAGGAAGAGCCAAGCAGTCGCATGAATTTAAGCGGTTTCGAATAAAACCCAGTGGAATGATTTAAGTACAGAGAAACTAAGAAAATATATTAACAATTTAATTCCATGAAAGTGATGAAATGCCTAGTAGTTGAATAGCAAGACTCTCGATTGAAATTTCCGGAAACACTTCAATTCAAGGCCACCTTTTCTCATGTCGATTCAATGACGATAATCGAAACGTAAACGACTCAATAAGACAAAATTCAAATATAAAAATTGCACAAATGGCTTATTTCCTGGAAAAGTCATCGATAAAGACTTTAATTGGAAGCAAAACATCTGATCCAAAATTTGGATAATTCCAGCACAAAATGCAAAAAAATTTCATCCTTAAGAAGTAAACTTTCGAAAGACTAAAGTAATTGAGTTTGCAATGTATCCTCATTTCATTAGATGAGAGTAACTAGAATGACTGATAAGATTGGTGGGCAGAGGCTACACGATACAGAGCTTTCCTACCATCTGTTATCAGCTTCCTACCGATCTGTTATCAGCTGTCTCCTGTACAAGATCTGTTTGCCTAATTAACCTGACAAATATCCAGTGAGTGAAAATTAGAGACAGAAAAGAAGGGTCTACTTTGTGTAGCAGAAAGTGGCTTCACACACGCATGTACCATACATTCAAATATTTTAATAGAACTTGTTACTTTTTCATTTTGTGTTTTTTTTCAAACACATACCAATCCTTTGACTATCTTGGAAGAAAAACAGGAGACATATCAAAATAGACTGAAAACTACCGGGAGGCACATGCAGTATTCACAAAGAACGACGGACCAAATTGCCCCTCAAAAATATTTCCAAATTAAAAAGTAAAGCAACAAATTAGACATGTTAATTCTTTCGTATTTTGAACCAGCCTAACATACTAACCTCAAACGACCACTCCCAATTAGAGCAATGGAGCAGGTGTATGCATCAGACGTGAATCTGAAGATTATTATGGAAGCTGTAGGAAAGGAAGGAATTATGAAATTAGAAAAGGTACGTCCTGTTATTAATAACAAACAAAACCAGTGAAATTGTAATGGAGCTCACATAATGCTGCCGTTGCTACCAATCTCGCACTTCTACACCTGAAATAGGTTACTCCAAAAATAAGACTGCGCCTATGGGACATTTCCTTCCGTGGCAAGAGGGTTTCTGGACGGCTAATGGAACAGCCATCCTGGCTTTGAACCCAAGACATAAAATGGTATAAAGATCTTGTGCACATCACTCAAATCGACAAGTTACTATCGCTTGCGTATTTCAATTGGAAATGAATCTATTAAGTTAGTCGTTAGTCTTATGAGAATAAGGTTATTTCGTGGTGCAGTGCAAAGCATGATGTCAAGTCGAGCCAACATGAATATGCACAGTAAACTTGGGCGAAAGAAATCAATCTCAGCTCCTGGTGTCGACAGGCCGGTTCAAATTCTATTACAGCGGACTATCTGAATGAATGAATAAATAAATGAATGAATGAATGAATGAATGAATGAGCACCCCCGAATTATTGGTTTCTGTGTAAAGCTGATGGCAGCGCCAGATTCAGGGCGTCTAAGTCATTTTATTGAATCCACTGGTTGGAGTATCTAAGCATACAAATGTATTCTCGTGTGTAGATATTCGGAGAGGCAAATAAGCCAAACGTCTGTCTGGTAGCCAAAATGGTGTGTGGCTTGCTTCAAACTCATTCAACTGGTGGCTTGCAAAAATCTTAGTATATGAATGTTTTATTTTTGAAGATCTGAGCATATATTTTACAGAACAATTATCATTTTGAATTTTGTTACCTCTAAAATGAGCTGGCCCTTGGAGTCAGTAGGTTAATTAATGGCACGGTTAAAACAAAGTTTAGAACGTTGGTATTCTTGTATTGCAGAGAGTTTGTGTAAAACTCTAATGCGCTAATAAATTACTCAAATAAGAGTTGGAAATGCCCATTCCAGTGATACGCAAAGTTTTCCTCCAGAACTGTAGTTTCGTAGTAGTGTTGATCCACTTTCATACACGAACTCGACGGTATTTACATGATGGCTATTTGTCCTCATGAATGCTGTGAGCAAGAGACGGACGACCTTGTAGAATATTAAACTTAATAATTACTTACTGAAGCACGTTGGTATCATATGTCTTGAGGAAGTGAATTAGTCTCAACCTGCCGCAGCCGGCTCGTCTTACACTCGTGTCCTTTCACAGATATCCATGTTTTGCGTCACGGAATACACAGGTAGTATTCAAATATAATGACTTACCGCATGGTCACTCACCATGAAAAAAGTGAACAATGGAAAAAGTAGCACAAGTTTCGAACAAATCTCGATATTCAACAAGCAGTGAAAATAGACGCTTGAAAAGATAAGAACGAAAACATAAATGTAAAAATAAACTGAAAGACTAAAACATGAAACTAACTCAAAATTTTATATGTTCGTTACTTGATAAGTATGTAGGTTTGTTGACTATGGTTTTGTGGTTGTAAATCTCCTGACACTTTTCCCACCAGTTCGTTGGGCTTTCTTTCAAAACTGATATTTAAAATATTTTTTCTGAGTGGAAATGTGATCAGTGACTCCATTTGAATACTACCTGTAGAATAACAGACAGGTAAATACGGTTGTGTTTCAATAAGTTCCCATTTAGCCCTTGTGGACGTGAGCTCAGGAGGTTACCACAATGTTTTTAAGTAGACCCAGGTCACATTTTATAATTCTGAGTTGGCTTGTCAATGGTAGACTTCAATGTACTTCTGGAGTCTCTGTCTCTAAAATGTAATCCGGGCAACAATGATGACAAAAATAATGAACAGGTTTATAGAACCAAGCACCACTACGTGCATTATATCATTTTCTTTCGATCCACCTTCTGCTGAATGTAATTAAAATAAAGTTAAAGTGAATTCCCTGGGACACTTTGCATTTTGCACAACAGCAATTAATGAGGAAAATTAAAACATGTACACCAATCCTTGTACTTCTTTCGCTTACCCTGATGGTCTCGAGGCCACAGTTTCCATAACAACTGGGGCCACGAGCCCATGTTTGATGACACTATCAACTGGGCAGAGGCTATGCACCTTTTGCCTCAAGGGTATGGCTCATTCGATTGATAAAATGGTCTCGAGGCAGGGAAAGAAATACACGGAAAGTAATTAATACCCGGTTAATCCCAATCTTTCTTCATTCCAGCCACAGTTTTTCAATCTTTTGTGTCCCAGTCACGATGCAGGCATTGTTGTTGATGGTCAAGGACACAAAGTCAGTGCACTTAAAATTACCTGACTTTCCAACTGTTTCCGCAAAACAACAACTTACAGTTGAACCGATACCGTTGTTTATTTTCCAGGAGTTTTACTTTCAAAAAGAGCTCAATCTGCACAATTTTCTTTTTACGAAAAATGAGCCTTTTCTACCTAATGCAGTTAGTTACATGAAATGAGAGATAAGTATTACGACACAAAGACGTATCGTTTTCCGTGTATGACAGGGACACATATCTTAGAGAATAAACGTAAAAAGATGTTTTTGTAAATTAATCTCTTTGACAGCATTTCACGTGTAGGTAAAACGTGTACAGGTATCAGGGGGATCAGCACGGAAGATTGCAGGTAAACTAGAAAAACGAGAATTTCTCTTCCATTACTTTCACAACTGTTTCTAAAATATGGCTATACGGTGGACGTTTTGATTCATCAGTTTACCCACATGGAATTTTCTAATGGCACCTTGCTGATTCTCCTAAACTTTTGAAAAACTATTTTGTCAATGAACTTGATTTAACTTCATTCAAGTTTTCTGCAATCAAATTGTTTTTCAAAAGTTTAGGAGAATCG
>JBCAUG010516304.1:0-15046 GCA_038406175.1 Haplosyllis leylae | reverse complement strand
AGGATCTGAACATTCAAACCAGAAAAGTTCCAGGAAAAACTTCGGTGAGACTTTTGTTTCACATCCGTTATGTTTATGTTGGGCGGTTCTAAGATACTAGCAAATTTCTTTATTGTGGAATGTCCTAGAATGTCCTACAAACATTAAATAACAAAGATTTTGACAATTGTATGTGAAGTGCTAAAACTTTCACAAAGTTCCTTCGCTTAAAAATATCTGTCAGTATGTGTATGTGTGTGTGTCCGTTTGAAAAATAAACTAAATAGTGTTGCTTTATGTTGATTGGCTATTGATGGGATGACGTTATTCCCCCAACGAAATCGGGGGCATGACTAGTTCCAACTAAATATTTCTAATGGATCCCTTTAGGTGGTTTCAACTAGTAGTGTTATACGCATCTTTATTACAGGTAAAGCATTGGCGATTCTTTTACGAATTTCAGCAGTCTCGTTTGTCTGAAATCTGCCAAAGAGTTTCTAAAGGGCCTTGACAATCAAAATGCATTACAATTTATCACAAGATACAAGATCTCTTAGTTATTATATACGAGTTTTCCCTTAATACACAAAGTTGGCAATGTTGACATTTTTGTGTTTGCCTAAATTTGATAATATGGTAGACAGAGAAATTCATCACATCACTTAAAATTCAAAACACCATTACAAATGTAAATTTACTTTGAAACTCATTAGGTTCTTAACTGTTTCCAATTGATTTACATTAGAAGTTGTACAAAAATGCCAACGTTGTCAACTTTGTGTATTACGGGAAAACTCGATTGCATTATCTACATGACTTCTCTACAAATTTTAGTTTGGCAATCTCAATGACAAAGGGGCGCGCATTCTCGTTTCTTCTGTTAAACAATCTAACAGGGGGACATTTTTACATTTTTGCTAGGTTATGAAGAACATATCTACTGTTTTAAGTTCTTAATTTTTTTGATTGACAATTTCGTAATTACTTGAGATTTCTACCTGATGACAACCATTTACTTGAAATTTTCACCGAAACTAAAAATCAAATGTATTTTCTAAACTTCACATAAAGTTTAGAAACGAGACACTCTGGGGTTGTGTGAAAGCATAAAATGCTCATCAGATTAAAAAAAAACAAGAAATGCGTGAATGCAATAGGCATATCACCTGCACCGCACCTCTGTCCTTTCCCGGGGGGGGGGGGGGGTTAGGGGGATAAGTACCCCTGTCTTGGCCATCTGGGGGAGAGGAGGGAAAGAGGTAACCTAGTCCTGGCTGACGGTAGCCCTCCTAAGGCAGGATCTGGGACAGGATTTTGGACAGGGCCATTGACAGAACTAGGGGTACAATCTCCTCCAGAAAGTACCTGGGGCCAGAGCCCCCAGTGGAGAGACAAGCAAATTGAAAACATTACCTTGTCCATCCTTCGGATGCGGCAGGTAATTAAAATGTACTCACCACCTCCTGTTGGTTGATATGAAGAGACTTATCTGTTGAGATGTAGATCTCCGTGGAGGGAGGGATGCGGTTCCGGTTAACCTGCTGCAGGAGATAGAGCAGGGTCTCACAGGGAAGCTCCGGGGATCTACCGCATCCGTCCGTCCCGCTCTTCATCACGTACCAAGTATCTGGTGAAGCAAGTGTGAAAATTCAATGTCTTTGAGCAGAAGGGGAAATGAAAGGAATCGTAAATGACCGTTATGAACATTGAAAAAGAAGGCCCTCTACCATTATCTGTAAGTACAATCAATGCAATTGCAATGGAGCTCGTTCAGGCATGACAGCCCAATGCTGCCATCAGTCACACATATGCACTGAAAATTTGATTCCAAAAATAACATTGCGTCTATGGGCCGATTTCCTCAACTGAGACGCCACCATAAGTGGAGGCATTGGAATTTTTAAAAGAAATAAAAAATTGGTGTTTTTTTAGAAAAACCTGACAATACCAATAAGCATTTCTGCCATGTTATTCAATCACTGATATAGGACAATCCAAACTATCTTTTCCACATTTCCATATTGGGTAAAATCATCTCACAGACCAATTTTTGCATATCTTAGGATTCATTAACCTCTCATAGTTTTGTATTCAGCTCAACCAAAAGGTCTTGGTGAACACAAATAGTGATTGGTAAATTAATCCAGATATTTATAAAAATTGGTCTTTGCAATTTATTAGTAAACTTCTGTTGCAAAATGGGCATTCAAGTCTCTTACCTTCAGTTTGAGGTTCACCGGGTGGAATCACGAATGTGACAATGAAGATGTAAAGCACAGAGACATACATAGTAGTAATCACTAGTGGTAACTGTTACTGTAGTAGATTTAATACCTCAAATTCAGTGCTTCCCCACGTTGTCTCGATAAAAACTCGCAACCAGTTAATAAATTAAACAAACATCGATGTGATATCATGTTAATCAACATTGCGTATACAACTGCACCACAGAATGAACATATCTGACAACCACATATTCCTTTATCTTTGTTACAGTTATAACAATTTTGAAATAAAGAAAGTCTATACCTTAGATCTAGATCTATGGCCATGGATTAGATCTAGATAAAGAAAGAATATGCTTATTAGTAATCACGAAAAAGTAAATTAGATTTATCCCAGACACAACTGATAATCTCTGCAAAACAGACACATATATATGTGAGATGTATACCAACGTTGTGTTATTTGCAAAAGCCTCACACTTTTCAAAATTTCAAAACCGGTTACCAAACTTTACAGAGACACTACATAGGAAAAGGATGGTGAAATGCGAGGTGTGATAATTGCAATTGTAGTTGAAAGTTTCAATGAAGTACAAACTTGACAAACTGGACATGAAATACTGGCATTTTTTGCTGATTTCCTCTTAAGTACGCAAAATGCAGGCACTGTGGCCATTTCACCCTGCTGGAAGATAAATCAATTCTTCCTATCAAATCATGCTTCTTTTTATATAGGTAGATTGATTGCGTATTATTTTCCTGTTTTTGCACACGAATTTCGCCACCATCATCGGATATTCTGGATTTTTTTTCCATGTTCAAAAGTACATTCTAAATTATTTCCCCAAATGGGTTCAAACCATTTTGAACAGGTTTATGTGGACGGTCATGGATTGGAGCCCCGAACCTCCACCAATGCTTGTGGACACATTTGCAAGTATGCAGATCAAAAAGGCTCGGCTACCATGCTGATCTCTATACAGTCAGCAGGTGTCACACCAGGGGTAAATCTGAGGAGTAGCACACAGGCAAGAAAGCGTGCAAGTGAGAAGTCCACCCTGGCTTGAAACCCAGGGCAGACATCACCAGAAGTCTTAAACAGGGGTATCAGTGGTCCCACGAAAAGGACTTATGTCCTCCAAAAATTTGTTTTAAAAAAAAATCACAAATTATGACTGTTATGATCCAATTTATCTGAAAGTGTCCTGACTGTTACAATTCTTATTGGGACAGAATAGACATGAATTCTGACTATGAAAATCAGAATTGTATGCGACCTGAAAATTAGTAAGAATTTACTGATCGTTCGGCAGAGTGCATTTGTACAAATTTGTTACGTCAACTGAGAAGATACGAGAGCAGTAATTACGCAATATGATAATCTGAAAGTGTAAATGAATCAAACACAATATATATGGCACTCAATTGCCTTTAATAAAATAGAGATATTGCTACTATTACAAAAGGAAATCTCAACCACTTTATCTGAAAATCATTATTATTGTGGAAAGTGCACTTTCCTAATTATTTTATGAATGTAATAGATCATCATTAACATAAGCAATGGTGATGATGACTCAAGTTTTCAAAGATAAGCTAACTTTATTGGATCATCATCTTAAAATTACAACTGTATATTAAATACTTAGGTTATGTACGCATTGAATAACAGGCAATCATAGGAAATTTACGATTCCTCACTCTTCAGGAGTACTTTTGAAAACTAAGGTAATCATGGACAGAAATTGTTGTTTCGAAACCCAACAATGCCATTATTAGACTACATTCGATGTTTTCCTAAATGACGCAGAACCTTCAATGCATTTAGTGAATTCAGCGAATTCAGAGAATCTGAGAAAATACTGAAGCATGATTTGGGTTTAATTTAATGATCCTCTGTTACCTGTAAATCTGTGGTGTTGAGGTAGAGATACGCAATTACAACTGTCGATTCAAGGAAAAAAATACGTGCCTCCCAAAAAGTCGATCTAAGCTTCGAGTGTACATTGTGAATCTTCAAACAGCCTTAAAAATGTAATTTTCTCGATTCGATAGACAACTGTGGTTTTTTTTATTTTGGTTTTGAATCTTGCTGAATTAGCACACGAAAAGTGGCATTGACCATCCATTAATAGGTGAAATGTTTATTTGTACTATCTATGGAGCAGTTCACTATTCACGGAAAGTTAAAATGTAATGTAGCAGTATGCATGGATAGTGCAAAATGAATGAGTACTCTCCATGGGTAGTGAAAAATGAATTTATACCATCCACAGATAGCTGAACACACTATGTGTGAATAAATTACTGTTCACAGATAGTAGATTCCACTTTCCATGAAACATTTGTCTATTTCAACTGATTAGATGAATTCACCCAATTTCATTACCAAAATCGAAAAAACACGAATCCCTTTCCTTGTATGGAAATGACAAAAAAGCCCTCATAAATTCTTTGTCAAAAGGGGAACGTTCCAAATGAAAGATACACCCCTTATGACAGTGATGCCTGACGAAAGGAACAAAAACATGTTTATTCTGTTGGTATTTTGTGTCTCCACCGTGGAACCGACCGGAAATTCGCTTGTGTCGTGCATTGCTTGTCAGGCTGTTCAGGTTCTAGAACTGGCTCGAGACTGGACATGTGACATCAACTGTCACGATACCACGGGCAATTACAACAGTGGTAAGTATATTTCAATCAATAGAATTTCACAGGTTGCCAGGACAACAGTGATGAAAATCAGTACCTGTCTTTAATTTAGTTACCATGGATACCGGTCTATTCAGTTTTACCACTCTCATCCCCAACTACCAATTTTCCAAACCTAAACCTACATGAATAACAATTGAACAAGGCAGCCAGTATGGCAGCAAACAAGCTTTCCACTCTACTTTCTCTTGACTTCAAGCGTGAAAGGGCAGACATCCAAAACAGTGGTATCAGTGGCCCCACAAAAAGGACATGTGTCCTCCAAAACATTTTCCAAAAAAAGACCTCAAAGCCCCTTTCGCACCCATACGGATTGCCAGTTGTGTCTACCCAATGCATGCATGAAGAAGATACTGGAAGAGCAGGAAACTACATTGGACATAATAGCCACAAAGCTGTACAACCAATGAGTGCTGAGTACACATTAAAAAGGAGGCCTTGTGTTCCACTATAAAAGAAGTAGTATGGAAACTGGAAAGAGAGATGAGTATTGGAAGGAACTGAAATGAAGCTGTAAGCTAAGAGAAGCTGGCTTGTGTGGGAAGTTATGAGTAATGTCCAGTAAGTTTGACACTCTATGATCTGTGTGACTACCAGATAGCTTTGATACAAAGTCTAGGAATTCAGCATGATAACCTGGTCACATCTTCATGTCTGTATGATGGACAGGTGCAATCCCTATGCTGAGAAGTCTGTGTGACATACAGATAGTTTTAGCCTTCTGAGATGTTCTGTATGGTGCCTAGACTAGCAGCAAAGACAATCTGGAGAAGTATGTGTCACCTCTAGATATCTATTGACAGAAGGACCCTGGTGGAACTGGAAGATGTGTGAACCAAGGAATCAGGAGACTGAATGTTAATGGCTTGGAATATGAGGCCTTCTGGTCCAATGTAGAGCAGAAGTAGGTCTCAGGTATGGCTCAGACTGTATAGTGCTTTAGGCACTTTTACCTATGTTACCAATGATCTCTTGATTGGATCTTACATGTGTTCCTCATAAGTGGGAGTTATCTTCAGTTTAAACTATTTATTCTAGTTCTGTACAATCTGCATAAGTTGGTTGCTCTCTGTAGCTTATGGTATTCAGGTCTAGCTTACACTTATGGTATTTAAGCCTAGTTTTGTCCTGAACCTTGGTTCCGCATTTAAGCATCAGTACTATGCAGTACAATGCATTAAATACTGGATGTGATCAGCTGATCCTGGAGGTTGTGGCCATTGGCCACATGCTTGGTTGGATCCCTGTGGGCTCTCAACCTAAGTGTGTAGTCAGCAACTTGCACAGGAACTTTTGGGTCCGTGCATGATCTGTGAAAAAACCAGACTTGGCATCCAAATGAAGGATAAAACTTCTCTACTGAAGCTGCTTTGTGCAGAACTGATAGCTCCACGAGGATAAATCGCCATTGTGGTCAACACATTTCAGAGTGAATGCACCTATCCCCGAACTGGCGTCAGCTTTGGTAAGTAACTTAGGCACTAGCTGTGCTCTGGTCAGCCCAATGGATGGATTGTATAGTTGTTAAATTTGTTTCTGCTACATGAGTGTCAGAGAGACACCTTGAATATCTTAAAGATACAGCTTTTAGATACAACAACAACAACAACAACGAGAAGCCCACTTGTATGTATATCTCATTGTAGGCAGTGTCGTTTCTGAATTAATGCAGAAAATCGATCAGCTGAATGCATCTCTAACAGAAAGGATTAACAAACTGCAAGGTACGTACTTCACTCCGTAGGTATTGGTGATGGCCAGATACTTTTAAAGTTGAAAGTTGCAATCGAAGTTCAAGGTCATATTAAAGAAGTGTTCCCTTTCTCAAGTAAGCTCAAGATGCGCATTCACAGCCCAGGGCTCTAATCCTGATACCGGAGCAATCATTGGCAGCTCCCCAATAGTGTTTGACAACATGGATCTGAATGTTTGTAACGGATATGACATCACCACAGGTAAGATGGGCGTGTCCAGGACTTCCCTTTAGAAGCACTCAAGGATTTCCTCAAAACCCCATGAACCCTAGAACGATCGACTTGCTTCATGTACATCTTTGGTTATAATATTACAAAGGTTGTATGCCAAACTCTCCCGCAGGTATCTTCAGCGCGACTGTGGCCGGGACCTATATGCTCAACATGCATATCCTAGCGTTGGGAACCAACAGTGGAAAAGTCAGAATGAAAAAGAATGATGATGTCATATATGTGAACTGTGGATTGGTCAAGATGGCTCCTGGGACACTGTATCCTGCAGCACAGTGACCCATCTTGAACTTGGAGACAAGGTCAAGGTCACTGGAGATGATGACAATACTGCAGCCATAGTACAGGGAGTCAAGAACGGCTTCAGTGGAATCCTCGTTCACGCTGATGAGGCGAATTGAACTAAAGGTTAATTTAGACTGGTCTTGCGCGATATGGATACACTATGAAGAAACTTTAAGCAAATTTGGACTTTTTCAAAAAGATTAGATAACAATTATTGTAACCCATTCAATTGGAAATAACAACCTATGTATTTATTTCACAAATATACTTCACAATTGTGTTCTATTGTCGGAGCATCTGGAATTTGTCCTGTACACTCTGATATTTACAGGTTTTTCAACATGAAGAAATTGATTTCCACATGTGAACTCTATGAATATCAGAGTCACTGGTAAAATTTCAACATCACTCGGATACCATTAAAAAGTAAATGAGGATGTCATGTTCGCATCACTGGATGGTTTGTTGCTAGTTGATAAAGTACCATCAGAAAGATTCTTGTTTGACCTCAAAAATGTCAAACAGATGAATTTCACTTTTGATGAAAAGCAATAATAGTATAATCAACAACAACATTGCTTGCCTATGGATGGAATTTAGATGGGGATGCTGAGCAAGGTGCTCGACATTTACTTCTGACTCTTTGATCATTAATAGAATATCAATAGGAAAAATGGCACCTAAGTTTCAACTTTAATACAAATCTTTAAACTAATATTTATTCTTTCAACAAAAATTTAGCTAGAAGATTTTTTTTTGCAAAGAAGAAAATCATAATTTTGATACATTAAGTTCATAGTAAACTTTGATTATGAAAAGATTTTGAAATAAATAACAAGTTAAATTATTGAAGGTGACAACACTGAGATGAGAGTTATCAATTTCGAACTTATGCAGAAAGTGAATCAATTGGAGGAGTCTCTGAATCAGGATAAAGGAAAGGTCACACAACTGGAAGGCTTGCTTGACAGGATTATCATTGGTGACAAATAATGAATTTGTATTTGAAACAATTTGCAGCAACCGTTTCATTGTTTTATTGTTGACTCATGCGCAATTACCTTTTCAAATCAAATTATTATTGGTGCCTGTCTACTGCTACACCTACTGTACATCTTCATTAGATAATAAGGCACTGCTCTAAAAACATTAGAGACTGTGTGATGCAGGTAACACTACTGTAGCCAATGATACAAATGTTGAATGTCACTTCGGTGGCTCAAATTCAGAATGAGCATTTTATCTCATACTAAATTAGAGGGCAAAACACATCAAAATATGATTGAAGCTTTGCATAGTCTGACTGGTTGCTAGATGCAACAATTGGTAACCAATAGCAAGCAATGATGAATCTTCAATGCTCTGAAGCTATCCCCCATCAATAATGAGTAAAACACATATAATAAAAAATAATTATCAATCTTCTTATTATTATCACCCATTAGCTTACTGGTTGCTCAGGATTGAAGATTGCTTATTGATCATCCTTGGTTACCAATTATTAGGCAATAGGAATTGGATGATTCACTCATATTTTGAGGTGGTTTACTCATTGCTGGAGGGTGAATGTTTCTGAACATTGTTATCACCCAATAACATACTGGTTGCTAGGGGCAACAATTGGTAACCAAGGATGACCAAAGATGAATATTTAATATTCTGAAGCTTTTCCCCTCAAACAGTGGGTGAAACACTTTCAAAATATGGCTTAAACTTCAAATTCCTTATTATTACCCATTAACATACTGGTTGTTAAGAGCAACAGTTGGTAAACAAGGATGACCGATGATGAATCTTTAATGTTTTTCAAGCTATTCCCACCAAAAATGAGTAAAACACCTTAAAATATGTCTAAAACATCAAATTTCCTATTTTGATTGGTAGCCATTTTTAATAATTCAAGATGGCTGCCATATAAGAGATCTAATATGGCTGCCAAAGCGTCCTGCCACCTTTGTTCAAATTTGAAGTTTTCCAAACTTTCCAAGTATTCTGATTTTTGGCCCTCATCACCTTGCATGTTACTGTGCACATTTATTACTGTGTACAGTAGCTGTATATGAATTGATGTGTACATGCATTGTCCCCTCCAACTGCCAAAATATTGTCAAAAGCCGTCGTAGTTAGCTCTGGTGAGCCACAAATGTAGAGATCTACTTAGTATCATGATATTTTATGGCATGATATTTCAAGACATTTTATATATTAAATGACAATCTGTGAAGACATTTGACATGACAATGATAATTTCAAATTATATTTAGCTTGACATTTAAATTGTCAAGTGAGCTAATACAGTACGCACTGGGTGTATTTATATGATTCGGACATAATCCTTAGTGTTTGGAATTTCAATGACAACACATGGAGAGTATCCTCACAAGGTTTGACATGAATTTGATACGAAGTGTTCTCACAATGTCTTACTGAATGATTAATCAGTAGAAAACTGTTTCGCGTTTTTTCTATTTTAGTTTTGAAATTGGGTGAATTCATCTAATTAGTTGAATTAGATAATTGCTTCATTGATAATGGAACCTAGTATCTGTCAATAGTAATTTATTCACACAGTGTATTCAATTATCCGTGGTTTTTTTCACTACCTATGTAAAGTGCTGATTCATTTTGCACTATTTATGTATTATACAACATAACAGTAAAATTATCCATAGTGAACTGATCTATGGGTAGTACAAATAAACATTTCACCTGTTCATGGATAGTCAATTTCCTTGTCCATGTGCAATTAGATGACTTAATCTAATTCATTTTATTTAGCAAGATCCAAATCCAAAATTAAAAAAAAACGCAATTGGTCTATTCGAGTTTTTCTACTTAAAATATGTCAATGAATTGACTACTTGCTAAGCTTGGACCTCCTTGCTCAGTTGCGATGCAGCATTTAGTAAGGATTAAGAGACCATTTACTGTAAGCATAAGCGAATATACCCGCCAATATTTCCTTGCTCAATGTGAATGACAAGGTGCAGTTTCTTAAAAACTCTTCTAGAAACGACCTGAGACTTGTGGAGTTGAAACTCAATTGCAAAGAACCGACAATCAATAGGTGTTTAAATGGGAACGTTTTTTCAGTTGTGAGAATCACAGCTGCAAAGTGAATGATGAGCTGAGATGATCCAGTGGGAATGAAAATAAAACTTTATTGTCGATTTTAATAGTAACAGATAGAAACGGAATCTGCTTTTAACATTTTACTGCAGAAAATAGGAATTAAATTCTTTTGTTCATCTGAATTACATCATCCAAATAATTTATTAACATGTCTTTCTCTTTTGTATTACATGCATTAATTACAAGCGGCAGTCCCATGCCAAGGAATATATGCCAGATTATTGATGTAAATTTTATGTTATTGTTTTACGTTATTGATTTTCTAACAAGGAATATACTCTTTTTTGACTATTTCAAGCAACCTTATCCTTCTTACCTCATTAACACCTATAAACTTTCTTGAAAAAAATAACGTGTTGCCTTTTAACCTCATCAGCATTGAACTTTTAATTTCCATTTTCCTTACAAAATTACATTTCTTGTTTTCTTAACACCCTGCAGGAACATCACCAATTTCATTCTAAAACCACAATATCAGTGATTTCTGACCTATTGAATTCAATGGGTGGAATATTTTTGGGATGTTTCCCTTGAAAAACCTGCAAATATCTCAGACATCTCAGCATCCACTTGGAAGATTATTATAAAGTTTGAAAGGTTTGTGTAGTGGGAATTTTTCCAAATAATATATAAATGTAATTGTGCAGGGAATCAAAGAAAATTAAAATTTTGTTCAACCACCTTTTTGTTAACAATCAACAATTTCTGATAATGCATACAAACTGGTTCAAACCAGTTAAAACAAGTTTTATCTATCAGTAATTTCTGACTCTCCTAATGTTACTATTCAAAGCCCATCAAAGTCAGTAATTTCTAACACCTTGTCGGAAAGTAGTGAAAAAGGTTTAAGTTGTCAGAATTACTGACTGGACATTATTCAGAACTTTCTGAGCATGTGCTTGTTTTTGTCATTTTTAACCTGCTTCTGAATTAAAAACTTGAAAAATGGCCATGTCACTCAGATCACAACACTAATATACAATTTTTATTGCAAGAATTACTTTAGTAAGGTAACCAGTGGTGGCTGCACCATTTAAGATCTGAAATCCCTATAGACTTCCATTGTAAAGCTTTTGTCAGAAAGTAGTGACATCTCTGTTTTAGTCAGAAATTGGTGATGTTCCTTCAGGGTGCTTAAGTTAGAATTCGTTTATATACTAAAGTTTTTGTACGCCACTTGTTCAGAAATACATGTTGGATTATTGTTCAGTTAATCTGCACCCAAGCATAATTCTTGCACAAACATAATTAGTTTTCTTTCTTTCCTCGTGCTGTAACGATCTCGGCAACGATACAGAGGTGAAATGAGTTTCTTATTGAAATCATAAGAGGCTTTTATTATCTAATAAGCGTTTGTTATCTAGAAACGTTTACTATCTGTGGGGAAATCAATGCTAAAACGTTTCGTACCGTTCGTTTTTATGGAATTGAAAATAATTATTCTAACCTCTAGGCATTCAAAACTCAAACTTCTCGCCTAAATCTCGTTTAAAAGGTAGAAACGAATTGTAGTGATTTCAGAAAGAACAGAGGAGGCGGAGGCATATGTTGGTCATCAGTTTCTTGACTTCAGAAAAAGGTTAACTACAGCTACTTGATCTAATCAAATCAGTAACGTCTGACGAAAGGAAGAAAAACATGTTGTTCCTGTTGATATTTTTACAATTTTGTGTCTCCACCGTGGAACCAACTGGAAATTCTTCCTTTTGGACACTTGTGGGACAATTGCTACTTGTGGTCAAGCTCTGTGTACTATCCAGGGAAACTTACTATTCCTGGTACATCACTTTTCATACTTGTGGTTAGAATCACATGCATTACATTTCCTTTCATCTGTGTAGTAGATAGGAATCTATGGATTCCACAGAAAAGAGATAATGCTTGGTGATTTAACTCAAGTTGACTACTTGCTAAGCTTGGACCTCCTTGCTCAGTTGCGATGCAGCATTTAGTAAGGATTAAGAGACCATTTACTGTAAGCATAAGCGAATATACCCGCCAATATTTCTTTGCTCATTGTGAATGACAAGGTGCAGTTTCTAAAAACTCTTCTAGAAACGACCTGAAACTTGTGGGGTTGAAACTCAATTGCAAAGACGCGACAATCAATAGGTGTTTAAATGGGAAAGTTTCTTTTTTCAGCTGTGAGAATCAACAGCTGCGAAATAAGGAACTGGATGTCGACAATAAGGTGTCAATAATTGGCATGTGCCGCTTATAAATGATGCATGTTAGAAAATTAAAACGTGAAACCCACAAGAACCAGTGTCATTGAAAGTTCCACAAAATTCACAAGTAATGAACTGGTAATGAAAATAAAACTTTTATTGTTTATCTCAAAATAATAACGTGTGCATTTTCATTTTTTTAAGCTCATCAGCACCGAAATTTTATTTTTCAAAAAATTACATTTTTTAGAATTAGTCTACGTTCTAAACTTTTTTGTACGCCACTTGTTAAGAAAACATGTTGGATTATTGCCGCCCGCGCCCGCTATACAGGACAGGGTACCACCCAGACAGTACAAGGGGTACCCCTTCCCAGACAGGACAGGTTATTACGTGGGCGGTACGCGCCTCTTGTGGTCACGCAGGAGGACTTTCTTGTTACTCTATTAATTTGCACCCACACCTAATTCTTGTTCAAACATAATTAGTTTTCTTTCTTTCCTCGCGTTGTAACGATCTTGGCAGACAATGAGGTAGAGGTGAAATGAGTTTCTTATTGAAATCATAAAAAAAACGTTTATGAATCTATAAATGTTTATTATCTAAAAAGTGTTTACTATTTGCCAGAAATTAATTCTAAAACGTTTCGTAACATTCTTTTTGTAAGGAATTGAAAATATTAATTCTGGAATCTATTCATCTAGACTTCTCACTCAGATAAAAAAGCGAAGGTATGAAAAGAAGCAACTGGACAAAGGAGGCGAGATATTTGTTTGACGGCTTTTAATGGTCATCTGTTTCTTGAAAGAGTTAACTTGGTATTTTTTTAATCTGCAGCCACTTGATCAAGATTGACTACTGTGTGATCTAATCAAATCAGTAACGTCTGACGAAAGGAACAAAAAACATGTTGTTCCTGTTGATATTTTTACAATTTTGTGTCTCCACCGTGGAACCGACCGGAAATTCTCTTGTGTCGTGCATTGCTTGTCAGGCCGTTCAGGTTCTAGAACTGACTCGAGACTGGACATGTGACATCAACTGTCACGTTACCAAGGGCAACAACAACAGTGGTAAGTATATTTCAGTCAATAGAATTTCACAGGTTACCAGGGCAACAGTATTCATGTTTACCACTCCCATCCCCTGAAACCTAAACCAACGTGAATAAAAATTTAACAATGTAGCCAATAATGGCAGCAAGCTAGTTTTCCACTCTACTAAGTTCTGTTAACGTGAAGAGGTAGGCAGGTGTCGCACCAGAAGTGAATCTGAGGAATCCATCCCATAGCATGCAAACGAATGATCCACCCTGTATTAACAAGAAATATAAATACAGACGTCACCAAACGTCCAAATCAGTGGCCCCATCATAAAGAAAACAAAAGAACGGCAACAAAAAACTACAATTTTCTCTCCCGTGTTTGCAGACGATACAGGCAGTGTCGTTTCTGACTTGATGCAGAAAATCGATCAACTAAACGCATCTCTAACAGAAAGGATCGACAAACTGCAAGGTTCGTACTTTTAACGTTTTTTAATATTAAGGTTTCTGGGTTTCTGTGGGTGATTGCCAGATATTTTTCTAGTTTAAAATTATTATCAAAGATCAAGGTCGTATCAAAGTAAAATTGCACAATTGAAATAAATAAGTGTTCCTTTTCTCTAGGCTCACGATGCGCATTCGCAGCTCAAGACTCTGGTCCTGATACCGAAACAATGATTGGCAGTTCCCCAATAGTGTTTGACAATGTTGATCTAAATGTCTGTAACGGATATGACGTCACCACAGGTAAATGAATCACTCGGTTACAGATACCAAATAAGTTAGGTCTTTCATTATTATTCATCACGTGGTTTGCATTCACGATCATGTAAGATGGGCGGGTCCAGAACTTTCCTTTGGACGCCCTCAAGGATTCCTCCAAACCCCATGAATCTAAGGAAGATGGAGTTATGGGAAGAGGGACTGATGCAAAAGATGCACCCTGGGCCAAAATTTATTCATTTTCATTCAGTTTTTGGGAAAAATTGGTCATATATTTGGTTGGCACTGCCCCTAAGGGGTTGGTAGCCCTTTGGGAAATCACTGTTTATTCACACATGTCTTTAGTTGCAAGAATAGAGCCGTGGTCAATAGTGGTCATTATGTAACATTCATTGTTTTTGATGAGTGTTCAAAAGGAGAGGTTGACCTTGACTTGAATGCTTTCATTTGGATTTTACAGAGGCTGAGTGCTGAGTGGTCAGTTAAATAGCCTCCTCATATTTTACAAATAGTCAATCCTTGTTATAAAACTGTTATCAGGGACCTTGATTCACACTTACGATCAATATTATCTTTTTTCTTTAATGATTTTGTCTTTAGGTTTTTGTGGGATTTTATTGTGCCAAACAATGATATGCATTTCATACTTTACTCTCGATGGTACTCGTTGACGGTGAACCCATGGCCAGAGGTTATGTAACACCTACCCAAAACAAACTGTCATTGCTCCTCCTACTCCAAATGACCTTGAGAGATGAGGTCATTTAGGGGTGTGGCTTTGATAGATGAACC